>JAHBBA010001279.1:0-270187 GCA_018806925.1 Skeletonema costatum
TAGGTTTGAAGAGTTGGATTTACGGTTGGAAGGCTGAAAAAGCTAACCTCTCATAATGTATTTATTTGGTATTTGTAAAGCTGCTCATCTAACAAATCGTAGCATTACACAATATTATATCGACGCACCGTCATTTCTACTACCACGCCTATACGATGGAAGTGTTAAACGAAGTAGGTGAATATCCAATCGCCAATGGCTATGTCCTCCCTGATCAAATCACTGTTCTTCTGCGCAGATTATTCGGGTTCTGAAGTACGCTATCGAGACTTATCTCCTTATTTGCACTGGTTCGAGAAACATCCATTTGTGTAACGTTCACGTTCACGAAATCCAAACGCGGAGTTCTCCAACATGTTCATTCTCCTGTACAGTGATACAAACATGGTGCACTTACCCCGACGTGTAATGCCCGGGAGGGCCAAGTTTACACACACACACACATGGTGCACTCAAACACGTTTCATTCAATCTTAACAGTGACGAAGATACGAACATGATGCACTTTTCAGAAAGTGCAGCTAAACAAAGATGCTGCATGTAAAATAATTCTTTTGTTGACTGCTAGCTTTTAACACATAGACTAACCACCTCAACGTCCGAGAGATGGCCATCTATCTAGAGCATCATGCATGAGACTTGTAACACGTAACAAGAAGCTCTGATAAAGAATACTGTTACATAACCTAACACTCTATGTAACCCACCAGCATCACTCCGCAGGCTAGCTGAGCGCAGCGAAGCTATGTCATCAATCTTGCGCTAACCTTTGCCGGCACCGCACTATCACTTTCTGGGCTTAGCGTGTACTTCTTTTGCAAAGAAATAGTTTGTGATGGACTGTTGTTTATATTTGCTTCTTGCGTTTCCAGCCTCTTTTTGTTTTCTGAATCTTCTCAACGACGTCACTGCCGCTTCTAAAACATGAACAAGCTCATTTTTCTCCGTGTATCTCAATTTAGTTACGTCAGTCACTCTTACTCTTAGCCTGGAACGGTAGTGTTTGGGAATGCATAAACCCAGCTCGCCCTTGTGATGTTGGTGCCATAAAAGGAGTTGCCTCAACTTAGCATCTTTGCATGTAAACGTCTTGAGTTTGGTGCTTGTACTATTTCTTGCAATCATATTTTTATGCTGTCTTGTCTCAAACATTCGCTTGTTTTGAACAATATAATGCAAGTTGGTGAAATGTACTCTGGACAGTTAGGCTTAACATACTCTGGACAGTTGGCTTAACCTACGCAAGACAGTCATGGCTTAACATACATTGGACAGTTGTGGCCTAGACTAGATGATGTGCATGCACTCACTCCATCCATCCAACCCACCACAGCCACGAAGCACGAAGCTTGCCGCTGCCGGCGTCACAATATCTGCTTTCCCGTGAATCTCTCATCCTCATCGCCATTTCAATGCGTTTCCTTTCATGCCAATGAAACCCAACGGCGTTCGGGTTGGTACAATACAAACAATCGGCAAGAGATAGTAAACAAATCATATCACAATCAGACAGGCTGCAAAGGGGTGGGCACCGACTCTTTCAGGAATAGCAGACGGCTCACGGCTCACAAATCTTTTCACCGATCCTCCATAATAATTTTGAGTTCTGAAATATAATTTATTTACACACAATGCACCAGCGAAGACCAAACTCCTCCGTCATCGTGGCCACAAGGAATGGTTCCGATAGTGACAGCAAATCTCTAGAAGAGCGACGCGCGGATCGCCGGCTTGCTGCCAAGCAGCGTCGGGATGGTGGCAAGAAACTAAAACGTGTCAAACGACGAACAATAAAGGGAGGGAAATTGTGGTGGCGGAAAGAATCCTCAACTTGAGATTGCCTGCTTTGCATTTGGTCTATTTGCTTTGATTGGAGTGAAGATGTTTAAATTACTTCATGGTGGCGGTGGTAGTGGTGGAGGAAGAAGGCGTGATGTATTCAAAGCATTTGAGAAGAAACTTCAGGAAGATCGTGCTGCTAAGGGACAACCCCATGAAATCAATACTGACAGTGGTGGGTTCTTCAGTAGACTTCGTGGATCAAAGTATATGATACCGGAGTCTTTAAAGAGGATTGGGAACAAGGATGCTTGGTACGCGGCTCTCAGACAAGAATATGACATTGCAATCCTCCCCAAAAATGATGAGCGCTCGATCAAATTTGTGCAAGAGACAAGGGAACGAAATGGAGCATACACACAGATTGCAGCTGCCCAAACTCCTTATGACATTCACAATTGCCCCGAATATCCTCCAGAGGGCTACCCTATCCAATGGCCTATTCTTGAAGTAACCAAAAATTGGCCCACCGATGATGCCACGCCTCGACATGAAATTTATCAAGGCATATGTGTATTTGACTACCGTACCGAACTACACAAGGCAGACAATTACCGAAAGGCAGAGCTACCATTTGTAGTAAGAGATGATCCCGCCTCTGCCCGTACAGCAGAACGATGGATGCATCCAGGATATTTGGATAAGTTGCTCATGGGGAAAGAAGATATCCAGAGAAGGACAGAGTACAGCCCCAATAATCATTTCATGTATTGGGTGGACAAACGATCGAGATCTGAACGTCAGAGAGCAGCGAAGAAAGTCAAGGACGCAAAGCTGCATGGAAGCGATGATGCTCATGGTGGGTTTGGACGTGGAGATCAGGTGAGTTTCACTCTTGTAACAAATATTTCACTTACTGTTCAATCGATATTGTTAACGTTTTACTTTCTAAACTCTCGTAGGAGGAATTTATAAATGCGATGCATTTGCTTGATAATTTACACGAAGCGAGAGATAGATTTGACAAGGCAAAAGCATACGCACAAAAACAACCAAGATGATGACGAGGCACAACAAGAAGTGCAAAAGTGGGACAAACGTCTTAGGGATGCGAAGAAGGCCAGGCAGGACGAAGAATCGAAGAACTGGAAGCCACCAACGGAGAATTTAAGAATGACTTATCTGGAATGGCTAGATCATGCCAATGTGACTGATGACAAACTAGGCCCGGACAATCCGCATTGGTATTTCAGGTTGATTGGTTGTGGTGACATGGGCGACCATACTGCTGATGGAAGCTGCGATAAAGGCTCATCTGAGTGGCTATTTGACGAGTTGACCTTCTTCCAACCCCGGTTAGGAGAAAGACGCCCGTTCTATATGATTGAACCTCAACAGCAAAAGGGTATCCATTGTCGCTTTGGAATGAAAGGCGTGATTGCAGAGAACCACTTTGATCTGTCAAGAAATGCTATAGCACTCCTTGGTGGACAGAGGCGATACATTCTGGCGCATCCAAATCAATGTAACAATATGAATCTGCTGCCTCGAGGCCATCCGTCGGCACGCCATTCTGCTGTGGATTGGGCGAATCCTGACCTTGATAACTTTCCTACTTTTCCCAAAGCACATGTCAACGAAATTGTGATGCAGCCGGGAGACGTCCTTTATCTTCCGACGAATTGGTTTCCATTATATTGTATCTCTTGAGCTGAATTTCCAATGCAATACCAGAAGTGGAGGGGAGCGTTTGTATCGGAAAGAAGTCAACGATTGCGGATTTTGAGGAGGCGTTGAGAGATCTGTTCTTGGTACAAATACCCTTGGTTCTTACTCTATGGGGAATGCATTTTTTGGGAGGGATAATAGTTTGCTCTTGTGTATCTTTAATACATAGTGGTAGCGAAATATTTGCTGACTAAGTTTTGGTTGCTCTTGCTTTTTTTAATACAGCCTTCTTTTCTGCCGACAGAGATTAGTTCTGGATGGTGTCTGTTCCATTTTGTGCCATTATTCATGTGTATTTATCGTTCACAGTACTTATCTAGAGTGTTATAATTCAGGTGGAAGGTGGCAACATCCATGTCGTTTAGTTCTCATGGGGCTGAAGGTTGAAGGGAGCTTCCTGCAAATTAAATCTAACCGGTTTCACAGTCAACATTCAACATCAACACCACGAAGTCTGCGTTGTACTTAGCCGTCGTAGCGTTCGTTCCCACCCCCTTGTCATCACTCCCACCCGTTGGTACCACTGCAGAAACTTATTTAAACTCACAAAAGTATGGGAGAGGGCTTCTCAATGGCTACCTAATTTTCACAAATGGATGAGCTTTTTAGGCCCAGCGCCGTTCCGGTAAAAGGGGAGGAGGGCCTCGTTGATTATCACGACGCAGCAAATCCAAACGATGATCCCCAAATAGAGGCGACATGTCGACCACCGCAACGACAACGAGCGAGACCTCGTCGAAGAATCAGTGTTACAGAACGCGAGGAACAGGCAGCCGCTGCCGCCGCGACTAATACGGCGTCGGCGGAAGCACCCCCACAGCAATTAAACAAGGAGGAGGATTTGCCATCAGAGGTTCCTACTTCATCTTCTGATACAACAAGTCATCGAGCGTATAATCGAAGCATCGGGTCAATGGGATCATCAGTGGCTTTCTCTTACAAAGACTTGTATGGCTCTGATGACGAGTTGGATTTAATTATTGCCAAAAATAATGATTGGAAAAATAAAAAGCAACAACAGCAGCAATCTGATGATTATGAAAGCTCTGCAGCAGGTGATGTTGTAGAATTTGCACAAGACGAAACTAATTTTTCCCACAAAATTGGAAGGCGTCTTAGGAGAACTGACACATCTGAAAGTGGATTGAGTGGTTACTCCAGCGGTCATGGTGGTAGTATGGTGAGCGTTAACATTGCACCAGATAATAAAAACTCAGAATTTGATTCAATAGGTGGGTTAATATCCGACCTTGATGATTATTACAACCAAACACCAAAACAAAATGGCGAAGAGGGCAATACTGTGGTAACGGCCAGATAAGTTTATTCCGGAGAGCGTGGAAGGAACAGCGTAAACATGCAGATGAACCTCATGAGTCGTTGCTGAAATCAGCAGTTGAATCTTTGAAGCAGCTGCCATTATTTCGGTCAAATAGTGCAGAACAATATACCGGCGACAAGACCACAACATCTACGTATGCAACGATTGGATGGAGAATTGGTGAAGCAAGAGAATAATCACGCAGACGAGTCAGATCATTCCGACGCTGGTTCGGTAGCTTCACCCCGTCGTCCCCTCCACGTAACACAACCTGAGGCAACCGCTAAACCAACAGACGGACCAGGTGATAATTCACTCTCACATGTGTCTGATCCCTCTAAGAATCATCGAAAGTCTAGTGGTGGGCATGTCTTTCTTTTGACCGATTCCAAAAGCAAAATTTTAGCAAGCATGATACTGATAAATCCGAGGATGGAGCGACACCAACATCCAAACAGCAAGACGTAGACGATGATACACCATCTACAAACTCAATAAGCTGTCATTCTCCTGATCTGGCACCAAACGCACAAAGTAGGTGAAGAGGCAGCTCAACTTTCTCTGCTCGAATCAATGGCTCGGGAAGTTCACCTTGAATCAAATGGAATGGATAGCAACTTACAACCGATTGAGTCAAACCTCACAAGAAAAACAAGGGGGCTCTAGATGAGAGTCTGACAGAAATATTTTCTGCTGCATTAGATAATGATGAAAATGGAGCACGCGAAATAATGGGAGAAGAGAAGAAGGCTGTAATCATAGATCAACTGCAATTGTTGGCAAAAAAGGATAGCGTGCGTAGTTTGTTACGAGAAAAGCAAGGAGACGACGATGCATCTTCTGGAACACCGCGCTTTCGCCCAAGTATTGTGGAGGACTTTATCAACGCATCAAAGAGACAGTCCTTTTCATCTTAAGATGTCAAACGAAGGTTCCCAGGCAGACTCTCAAGATACATTAGATTGGCCATCGCCCGTTTCATCTCTCGGATCTCCACACAATGAAGAACATTTAACACGGAACGAAGATATCGAAGACGAATCGATCGAAGCGGATGATGCAGAACAAGAAAGTGATTTCCCTGGCACTCGAAGCATGAGATCTAAAGGAGGTTCTATTGAATTAGATCTCTCTGGTCGTTATCCTGAAACATCTAATGTTGAACATGTAGAACATGGCGACTCTCTCCAAGCAAGTATAGAATGGCCAACATTAGACACATCAAATTCAAAGCGTTCATGTGATGATAGTATTGCTCATAAGAATGCTATCAGTAAAACTGCAAGCGCGAGAAGTTTAGTCCAATCGTTGCGGCAATCATCGTTGAAGGCAGCTATGATGAACGAAACTAAGCCAGAGACAGAATCTACCACTGAAGCGGTTGTTGAAAGCTCAGAAGAGGTGAATGCCGAATGCTCGGGAGAGGTCAAAGCTGAGCATTTTAATGCGGATGAAAGAACAGGGACAAATCAGGATGCTGAGCTTCATCGCCCGTCGAATTCGTCATCGCGCCCATCGAATTCGTCATCACGAATGTCTTCTTCTCAGTCATCATACAGATCGCCCAAATTGTGGGGACGAAATAGAAGGGCAACTATGGAATCCGATGCCTCAATGTCATCACTGGAATCTTTTGCTTCAGCTACTAACAGGGCGAGTAAGACGCGAGGAAATTTGCCAAGCGTCAAGTCACAAGAATCAATGTCTTCGTTCGGCTCAGTCACTTCCGGTTTGTACCAGAATGAGGACAAAAAGGAAGGTTGTGCTGAGAACCAAGAAGAATTCACTGTCTCAATTACAGATTTGAATGAGTCACCAGGTAACGTTGTGACATACCCACTCGGAACGAGACATTTATCTCGAAACTCATTCAAGGCAGAGAAGAAGGTGGATCGTCGAACCAGCGATGGAAGTCTCTGTATTGACGACTTTGACGGTAATAGCACCTCGAGTGGGCGTGTTTCCATGGGTCGCCAACAGTCAGGACTAGCAAATGACGTCCCTCTGCTTTTGAGTTCCGCGACTTCTCTGATTAGTCATTATAGTACTGATGGAATAGAACACATCGATCCAAGCGCGGCAGATAGCGATGACTTCGATTTTGCGATGAACGCTTATGCGAACGGAATCAAATACGGTCACTTTGATATTCAAGCGGATCTCAATGCCGCCACAGAAGATAATGATCATCTACTTGCTGCAAAAGCCTACATGGGCCTGGGGTTTGCTCGACAGTGCAAGGGGGAGTTAGCAAGTTCTCTTGATGCATACATGAAAGCATTAGACTTGTGCAACGCCGAGATTGGCCACGACGATCCAATCAATGCCAATCTGGAATATGCATGTGGTAACGTGTTGAATGAAATGGACAGGAACCTTGAGGCATCTACTCACTTCCGAAGGGCGCTTAACTTTTACAAGTCAAGAGAATCAGACGGAAATGATGCTAAGGTGAATATTTTGTTCATAGAAGGTATGATGTATATCGCGCTGGAGGATACACAACGAGCCCTGGACTGCTTTCGGGAAGGGCTTCGTTTAAACCAAACTTCTCAACGTCCGCTGAACCTTAAGCTGGCATCTGTGATGTATGAAATGGGCAGTATATATTCTCAGAAGGGTGAATACATGGATTCGGCCCAATATTTCAACGTTGCACTTCACGTAAGAAAGTCGAAGTTAGGTGACTCCTTTGTTGTTGCACGTACTCATTACAGTCTTGGTGTCACCCTCGCGTCACAAGAAGTTTTAACCAACACAACAACGGACGCATTTTCACATCTTGAGACAGCTCTGCGCATCTGCCAGCAAGAATTCAAAGGTGACAATTTGCAAACTGCTGTCATCCTCCATGCAATGGGAGTGCTAAATGAGAGAAAAGGCATCTTTCATACCGCTTCAAGTTGGTTTGAAGGAGAGCGTGAGATGTTAATTGCTCTTTTTGGAAATGACCATAGCTCAGTGGCATCTATTAGTTCAGATCTTGGCACATGCTTTTACAATGTTGGAAAGTATGAATCTGCAAGAAACATGTTTCAAGACGCATTGCGTATTATGACCCTCTCCAAGGTTGACGAAGTTGACAGACGCTTAGAAGTTGCCGATCTCCTGTACAAAATTGCCAGCTGTCATGACAGTTTATGTGACTTTGATAAATCGCTGGCAACATTTTACAAAGCGAAAGAGATAAGACAATATCACTTTGGAATGGAAAACGGCCTAGTTATTCAAACGATGCTTCGAATTGGAAACGTTCTCCTTTGCAAAGGCGAAGCGTCAGCAGCCCTAAATTGTTTCGGTGAAGTTTTGGGCATTGGTTATGCGAGTGATTCCATAAATGAAATTGAAATCGCCAATGCTCTCTATGGCAGAGGCTGTGCACAATTTTGCGGGTATCAACTGTCAGATGCCATGAAGTCATTCCATGACTCTCTGAATTGGAAGCTGGCGAAGCTAGGGGAGAACGACCCAGGCCTTGCCTGTATTTTTTATCAAATGGCTCATGTTCATCTGCAGCAGTCTGAAAACGAAGAAGCATTAACATACTTTGAAGAATATGTACGATTGCTTGAATTAGACCCACAACTGAATCTTCACGAACAAGCTCAGATTTGCTTCACTAAAGGGATTATTGCCAAAATGAAGGAAAATTTCGAGGCCGCCCTCTCTTTATACGGACAAGCTCTTCACTTGTTTAATATCTTGTTTGATGGAAAACACGAAAAGATTGCAAGCATCCACTTTGATATTGGGTGTGTGCGGTCAGAGCTAGGTCACTTCAGAGCAGCTCTGCATCACTTTGGCATATGCCTCTCCCAACGTAGGGAGTGGCTTGGATTTGACCACGTGGATGTGGCAGATGTCTTGCTTCATATGGCGTCAATATATACAAAGGAAAATGATTTCGAGTTAGCGGCAAATTGTCTTCAAGATTCAGATAAAATTTGGAAGTCGAAGCTTGAAAATAGTGAGAAGCTCCTTTCGGTCCTAATGATCAGCGGGAAGCGCTGGAAAGCTATTCACCGTTACGAAGAAACAGAAGCAAACTTTGAGCAAGCCCTCGAAATGGCAATCACTCTTCATGGACAAAAGCATGAGTTAGTTGCAGACATTTTTTAGATCTTGGAGAATTCTTACAAGAGATATCCCAGGCTCAGCAGGCATTCTTCTGTTTTGACGAGTCCATTGAAATAAGATCAGCTCTCTTCGGCGCCGATAGTCCAAGTGTCGCCAAAGCTGAGTACAGCAAAGGAGTGGCACATATTTTTTCAAGGGCAGTTTGATGAAGCTGCGGCTTGTTTAAATCGAGCATTGACCATCCGCCAAGAAAAGCTAGGTCGAATGGACAGTGCAGTAGGAGACACTCTGAACACAATCGGATTTCTGCAACTGAAAATGGGCAACATAAACGGCCGAGATGCGCTAGACCCGCTAATGGAGGCACTCGAAATCAGGAGATCAGTTGGAAATAAGGGGAAAGTCGTGTCAACACTTCAAAACATTTTGAGCTTGTATAAAAAGAGAAAAGACTACGAGTCATGTATTGAAGTCAATTCCGATATCTTAGTTGTCAGACAAGATGATTTTGGTCCTGCCCATGAACGAGTCGCAGAAGCCTGGATAAATCTTGGGAATGTACAAGCCAGCGCTGGAAAATTCGTCGAAGCAAGGGCGTCTTACGAAGAGGCGCTGCGCGTGAGAAGTCGCAATCATGGTTACCAGCATAGACTTGTAGCACAGGTCATTTTCAAGATTGGTTCACTCAGTTCTAGACAAGGCCAATTTGACGATGCTAAGAAGTTCTTCGAAGAATACCTCAGAATTCGCGCCGAGGACTCTGACCCTGACGAAGAAATGGCTCGGGCTCTCCACACTCATGGGCGACTTACAAAAGGAGACTGGAGCGAAGTCAATGGCCCAAATAAATTGGATGTCAGCGATTGAAACATATCAGCAGTTGGGTTATGAAGACGACCACAAGAAGATAATAAGGTTACAAGAGCGCCAGAAGTCATTAGGCCACATGATTGGACTCTTTGGATTTGGACGACGTGAAAGCTTCGCTCGCAGAGAAAGCGGTGACGCAAGCCGAAGAAAGAGCTCGGGAAGTGTAGCAGACAATCTGTCAGTTTTGGGCTTGAAGTTAGGCATAGACTTAGACGATAACGCCAGCGCAGTGTCGAAGCTAACAATGCCGATGTAAATAATAAGTTCATTCTTTGTACACTAATTAAGCTCTCTACGCGTTTAGTTTTGTTGAAGGCTTCTATTGACTTCCACCTACTTCATCCCTATTTTTCATTTAATCCCTTGCTTTTCTGCTCACACAAAACTCATTCCATGTTTCTTCACTTCTTCGTTGAAGCCGACACATCCATGGTAAAATCATAAGATATAGTCGGAATCATGGACGACACAAACTTCAAAAAGATGAACAAATACACCTCCACAGTAGGTCCACTATCATCCTCCTCCGCCTGATCCTTGGTCAAATTCCTAACAATTGTCTTCATCACCGCCCCATGCTGACAGGGATGAATACTCGCATGAGGACCATGCACATGAGGATGATTCTCAATCGTAACCGTCCGATGTGCATAGTCGGAAATAACATCCTGCATCATTTCATCTCCAGTGAGAGGACGAGAAGATCCGTCGTCGGCATATCCCATGAGCCAGATACGGGGTGTTTGATAGTACTTGTCGTAGCTGATTGACAAGTCGTAGGTGCGCACTTTGAGGATGTCATCGTTAGTGGATGTTGTTGCATCGGCTGCGATGGCGGGAGAAGTTACGGCAGCCTCGTCTTCCATGATATCATCATCTTCAAAGTCGTCCATATCGGCGTATTCATCATCATCATCGGCGTCATCCGTAGCAGCAGCAACGTCAGCATCACTCTTGGTGTTGCTCTCTTTGCCCGCCTCGTCCCCAGCATCATCACCACCCAACGTCATGGCAGCCAACTTCTTTTCTGCCACAACCTCCCCCTCATCATCCAAGATATCAAATTCATCCTCCAACTCCTTTTCATCATGCTTCTTCTTTTCTTCCGCCGATAGAACTTGCGACACAAGCCAATCTCCATCATCATCATCACCTCCTCCCCCATCAGCTGCCCCCTCGGAATGACTCACCGCCACCACATTCTCCAACGAACTCACCCGCTCCGTACAAGGAACATTCCTCGTCATCAAAAACTGCTTATCAGGAGGCAAATGCGCCTTGCGCTTGGATGGATCGCCCCCCTCCCATGTCCACGTGGGGCATTTGTACACAAGTTCATCGCCCGCCTTGACGAATTCTTCGGGTGTGAGGACTCCGCGTGTTAGGAAGGCGGAGGATTTGAGTGTGGGGGTGAGGTATTCTCGGGCGGATTTGAGGTTGGAGAGGAGTGATGGCATGCTGGGTGTTGTTGTTGTTGTTAGCTAGTGTGTGTAGTGACGTATCGCTGTTTGTATGTTCTTTTCCGCTTCAATCACATGATTGGCAATAACATCATCTATTTTTGATTTTTTGGTGTTCGTTTGGATTTCCGATTTCCGATGTCAGATCGACATGAGATGGGTGTCTGACAAAACTTCACGCCGACAGATCCATGCCATGATCCACACCACCGCACAATACAAGCAGCAAGGGAAGAAGAAGTTGTATTGTAAGATCTCAACTATGAAGCTTAATTGTGTTAGTTTGGTGCAGCAGGTACAGCCTTGTACACATCACCTATGATGAATCGCTGAGCTCTGATGTATGGTTAGCAGGAGACTCAGGCCAGAAGCAGTCGTCCAGCTGAATCATTTGCGTCTGTATCACCTGCTATTCCTTTTGCCCGAAGCTGCGACATGTTTGGGATTCAGATGTCAGCCAAGATATAGCTTTCTTCAAGAATTATCTGTCGTCATTTAAATTCCATCATAGTAGAAGATGAGACTCTTTCATTTATTCTTCCAGTGTTGGTATTTCGCCAATCATTGTACAATGCTCATTTATAGTCTCAGCCAAGTATTCCAATTCATCAACGCTCAATCCTTTACCAAATGATACAGTATTTCCATCGAAGTATAAACGAAGCTCATAACGAGGAACATTGTTGACCACCATTCCAACTTCTACCGAAGCACCCCTTAAAGTTTCAGTGGGCCCATCTTGCTTCTTGCTCGTTAACTTGCCTCTTCTTCGAAAGTAATTCTTCTCAAGTGCCCACAAGTAATCCCCAATCGTTAATTTTGTCGACACGAATGGGTCAACAACAGCCATTTTGGCAACCATTCCACCCGCCAACCAGAATGGTGCCATGAATAGAGCAGCAGCTCCACCACTACTTAACATTCCAACAGTCGCTGGACCAACTGCAGAAAACCATAGTGCACTGAAAGCACCACTAAAGAAGACATCTGCATTAACTCCAGAAGGTGGAAGCTCTATCTGTAGTGTGTTGGCATCAGTGTAACTGATTCGAGATCTGAATATTGATATATCTTTGACTCGTTCCCTGCTGCTACCTTTAAATGATGGAGCTGGAGGTGACTGAAAGCGATTGTTGAATAATTCCATTTCTAGTTGACGTTGACGTTCTTGTTCCTCTCTTGCCTTTTCCAATTCCATCAGTTGCATCACTGTGCGCCCATCTATCCATTCACTCTTGCTTTTTGGCTTTTGTGATGATGATGCAGATGAGGTATTTTGTTCATGTTGTCCCTCAGAATCTACATTCAAATCTATATGGCTGTCCTTATCTTGTTCAGCTGCTCTTAATGTAGAAGACGGTGGTATTCTATTCATATAATGTGGAGAATTATGAATGAATGCTGTGATACATCGATCATCTCTTCCTTCGTCATCCAAGCGTAATCCCCACACGCGATGCTTCCAACATGGTTGTGGCTGGCGTTCGTCTGTTGCACTCGCTGCAAGCCATGCTGTCACAGAACATAATAATAATAGCACTGCGTAGGAGAGCTTGATGCGCCCACTGGCTTTGCGATTGCCACCACCCTTCATCCTCTTGTCAATCTGAAAAAGTGAGGAGTGAGGATGGACGGACGTGTCATGCTTATTTTTCTTGAGGGCTCCATAGAGATACTACTATTTTCCAATCGACTGATAAACTCTTGCAGCTCCTGCCCCAGGCTCTTTGGCTTCAGCACTATTGGCAGTTGGTGTAGCTGGCTGGCTTGAATGGAGTGATGAACTCATTGACATTGTGTGAAGAAGAACGGTGTCTTGGAAGAATGCATGCGGCGAAAACATCACTACATAGATTGGAGTATGCATAATCAGTATCTGCACGCAGCTGAGTGCAATTGGACGAAGCATTTTGCGTCTCAAATTTAACAAAATTCCAGATAATGATGGAGTCGTCTTGGAAACTGAAGCAACCAAAATCATTGTGCTCATCTTCTACCAACAACATCAGCAACAAGCGCGGTAGACCTACTCAATGGGATGTCAGCAGAGGAGAAAACGTCAAGAATAACTTCCGATGCTTCAACGTCTACGTCCCTCCGAACTTTTGTTCAAGTGGCGCTCAACATGATGAAGATGTTCCTCTACGAGTCTTACTCGCAATTCATGGATATGGTGGCAAGCCTGTACAGGAGATACGAAAGTGGATGGATGTAGCCGATGCTCTTAACGCAATAATCATTGCACCAATGGGCACAGAAACGATTAAAAGTCAGAAAAAACTGGGATGGAATGCAGTTGAGTGTTGCGGCGATCCTGTCTTGAATGAAATTGATGATTTGGATTTTGTAATTAATGGTGTGATGGAGCTGTTTTTGATTCAATTCAGCGATAGCAGTAGTAGCATCAGTAGCATCAGTAGTACTCAGAAGAACAAACATGTGCACGTGATTGCAACTGGGTTCTCCAATGGAGGATTCTTCACTTCATTGCTGGGAATTATGAAGGATCGACCAGAATGGCTAGTTGGTATTGTTCCAACAGGAGGCTATCAGTATGACATCAATGCTTACTCGAGTACTCCCGAATTGGCAGTCTTCATGCACCATGGTGGTAAAGATTCCGTTGTCAACCCAAATGGATGTTGTATTGCACATGAACAAAAACGACAAAAGAATGGTTCAAAGAGCAATTGCATGTTTGATATAGGAGTGAAGCAAGAAACCTGTCAGTCTGCTCAATCCGTGTTTCACTTGTGGTCAATTATCAATGGCTGCAGCTCAGATCACAATGTTAGTAGAAACATCAAAGAAGGCGGTGCCAACTCTGTTGAATCTGAATGCTTCGTGGGCAAAGATTGCGTTGAACCAACAAGCTTTTGTATATGGACAAATGAGGGACATTCATGGGGAGGAACATTTCCAGGCTTAGAGATGATGCATCCATGGATGGAAGATGTCTTTGGTCGAGCAGAAAAGAAAAGATTGGAGCAACGTGATGATTCAGAATCATCAGAAACATCAAACCATCGTCTCAGAGCGGGCAACTCAATATTCCTTTCAGCAAGTTTAATTCTTTTGGGATCTATTGTACTAAGTGCTGCATGCTTGTTTTTGAAGCGACGGAATTTCATGAGAATATCTCGCAAAAGAAAGAATAGTGAGGATCTACAAGTGGTTGAGGAAGAAATGATGGTTCTGAACCCAGCGAACCAGACGGGGAAGCACAAAAATCGAACAGAGTTGGATAAAGCTTCTGTTCCATAAATTGGGGCTTCGTCTCTTCTGTGCGAGGAACAGGAATCAAACAGGCCACCTACAGTATAGAAGACGGAGCGAATCCATTTCATTTTTAGCCCTCAACCGTGCGCATCGATGATAATACTGATCTGTTCACAATGAGAATGAACTCCGACAACCTCTCCCCTAACCCCCACAAGTCCGGCCCTAGCTTTCCTAAAGCACCCGAAACATGCTGCTACACCGCCCTACCTGGCCCTGCGAGTCAAGCCTTCGGCTGTAGATTATAGGATAGTTGGTACGGTGTAAATTATGGTGCGTGGCATGTGGCATGTGTCATCAGTTCTGTGAGTGTCACAAAGACTCTTCCAAGAAGATGACCTTTGACTCGTGACTGAGAGAGCGGAGAAGAACCTCACACTCACCAAACAGCAAGAAAGCATAACAATCACACCATTAGATGATACCAAGCAACAACAAAATCGTTGCTGGTGAGAAAGATGATCTAATAACCTTGCAATAGTACAATACATACAAGGCAGTGTCACAATGCTTCGATTAACAGCAGTGGAAGTGGCGGCTGCCACGGTATTATTATCATGCGCAGCAACAGCAACTGCCGACGAATCCAATAAATGTCTTCTATATCTTGCAGAATCAACAATTCCAAACGCTGGACTCGGAATTTTCACAGGCGTCCCAGTGGAAGAGGGAAAAATTCTCGGACGAGTTGGCGACGCTGCTTTTGCCACAGTAGATCAAGACTGGCACGTATCTCCAGAGACGAGCATGCTTTCCAAGCACTCGGGCGATTATCACTGGCCATTGACCAATTATGATTGGAACGCAGATGTTATTGGCATGGATGATGAAGCTGAGGATGTGTCTGTCACTGTAACTGGATTTGGGGCTGCTCTCAATTGTCACTTCGCCTTGCTGAATGTGGATGAACACGTACCTACGTATGACGCTGCAGGTTTGGATCGATATACATCACCAGGAGCGGGAGCGATAACTCCGTGGTGGAATAGAACTAGCACCGCCCTCCGGGATATCGCAGCTGGTTCTGAATTGTATGTTGATTATGATTCGTCTTGGTTCACCTTCCGTTCTCGGGCAAGTCACTTTCAATCGGTACCTCTCGCATCAAGCTATACAAAAGCGTTAGCTTTCATGAACAAGTATGGCAAGATGCTCGTAGGAACAGACAGTCCCGAAGATTTGGTAAAAGATAAGATGATGATTGGAGATGAGGTTCAGAAAGACTTGTGGGATATTATAAAGACTCATCCGTATGTGTCACGTAAGAGGCAGGCCCTACCTGAAACACACAAGGATGGCATCCGTGCAATCAAAGCGGGAGATATTATGGGTGTGGAGGTTGAGAACTCCATCCGTTTCACTTGAATACCTTGAAGAGCATGGAAAATGCGTGGACAACATCGTTCCACAGCAATCTACTATACCACATGCTGGTCGCGGGGCCTTTGCTACCCGTTTCATACCAAAGGGTGGCTTGGTTGCCCCTGCACCGCTTGTTCACATTGCTGACAAGTCCAAAGCAAATATGTATGCAACAAAAAAAAGTCCAAATGGCAACATCACACGGGACGAAGAGAAGGTAGTGCACAAGCAAATCATTCTGAACTACTGCTTTGGTCATCCGAATTCCACTCTATTGCTGTTCCCGTACAGCTCAAATGTTGTGTACATCAATCATCATTCTACCGAGTACAATGCGAAGCTCCGATGGACGGATGATTTTGATTCTTTTCATCACAAAGACTGGCTTGAAAAATCGGTTGACTTCTTGGAAGATCAATGGACTGCTGGGCTCATGCTAGAATACGTTGCAACTCGTGACATTCAGCCAGGGGAGGAGGTATTCATTGACTATGGGGAAGAGTGGCAGAAAGCTTGGGACGAGCATGTGAAGAAATGGGAGCCCACATCTAAGGAGAGTGATTACAATAATTTGACCTGGTGGACGGAGAAGAGAGAGACAGGTAATGGCGACCCAATCACAGCGTATGAATTGAATAATGATCAAGACGCCCCTATCAGAACGTGGGCAGAACAGCAGACCAATCCATATCCGCACACTGTGGCAATGCGATGCTATGTCAATACAAATCACGATGCTGCATATCTCTTCACTCCAAAAACGACACCTGTGTATCGACGACCATTTGATGAAGATAATGAATATCAACTGATGGATTGTCAGGTGAGGGAGCGCTATGAAAGAGACGATGAAATCACTCCCGAGAAGAAAAAAAAGAAACACGAGTATCTGTATGTCATCGAGATTGAAGTTGAGAAATCAATAGACGGTAATGTTACTTTGTTTCAGGAGCATTTTCACATTACTGATGTTCCTAGGGGCGCCTTCAAGTTTGTGGAGACACCTCACTACTCTTCGGATGTGTTTTTGAAGAATGCATTTCGACAAGAGATGAAGCTACCTGATGAAATATTTCCCAAGTCTTGGATGATCTTTGAAGAGAAACAGAAGCCGAAAGCGGTGCCGCATAAATCTCCTGCCCGGGCTGATGGGATGAAGAAAGGAAGAGGAAGAGTGGGTTGCGACGCAAAGTCTGTGCCTTGGCTCTCTTACATCCCACTCAAGGGGGGCCAGTGCAAGCCTGGGGTAAAGTGAAACTTGATGGGATGAAGCAAGGCTGCAGCTGCTTGGCAATACGCTTCAATGTCTCTGCGGAATTTTCTTCCCCGCTAGTGCACTTTTCATTGACGTTGGTTTGCCTTCCCGGTTGATGACTGCATCAGGTATATTTTCATCACTGCAGTAAAATCGATTTGAAATATGGAGAGTACCAGTGATTGAATCATACCGCTCCGGGGCTACCTGCTGTATTGTGTCTGACAAAATCGTTAGAATGGATCATATCAGGTTACGAAAGTCCCCATTTAATTGATTGGGTTCTCTCAAGTTGACTATCAACGTGTCTCTTCAATTTGTTTCATTTGTACCTAGGTTAAACGTAATGATCGTTCTGATGAGAGAAGATACTATTGTAGATGGTCATTTGCAAGACTAATGCACTCCTAGTACACAATCATTGACATAACAACACAAGGTGCGGTCTCCTAATTCATAAACTGGCTTCTCTCCTGCGAGAAGAACGGAATCAAAACATCCCACTCTTCTTCGTAAGCTGGAGAGGGGAAAGTGAAGCGAATCCATCTTTTTCAGAACTCAAAACACTCAAAACTCAAACAGCAAATCAACAACCCACACCCCCACCGCACCGTCGTGGAACATCTGATATATCTTTGGCCGAGAAAGAATGAACTGACAACAGGTTACTCACATATCATAGAGTAGTAGAAGGTAATGCAACAATGCTTAGTCAACGATTAACAGAATTAGCGGCTGCCACAGTAGCATTATCCTCCGCAGTCACATCAGCTGCCGACGAATCCAATAAATGTCTTCTATATCTTGCGGAATCAACAATTCCCAACGCCGGGCTCGGAATGTTCACAGGCGTTCCCGTAAAAGAGGATCACCTTCTCGGGCGCGTTGGGTGACGCTGCTTTTGCCACAGTAGATCAAGACTGGCACATTTCTCCAGCGACGGGCACACTTTCCAAGCACTCGGGCGATTATCACTGGCCATTGACCAATTACGATTGGAACGCCCCTGATATTGGCATGGATGATGAAGCTGAGGATGTGTCTGTCACTGTAACTGGATTTGGGGCTGCTCCAAACTGTCACTTCAGTTTGCTTAATGTCGATGAACACGCGGCAACCTATGACGCCGCTGGTTTGGATCGATATACATCGCCAGGAGCGGGAGCGATAACTCCGTGGTGGAATAGAACTAGCACTGCACTCCGGGATATCGCAGCTGGTTCTGAATTGTATGTTGATTATGGACCGTCATGGTTCACTTCTAGGGGAGGTCACTTTCAATTAGTACCTCTTGCATCAAGCTATGAAAAAGCGCTGGAGTTCCTGAAGGCGTACGGCAAGATGCTAGTTGGGACAGACAGTCCCGATGATTTGGTAAAAGATAAGATGATGATTGGAGATGAGGTTCAGAAAGACTTGTGGGATATTATAAAGACTCATTCATACGTCTCACGTGAGAGGCAGGCCCTACCTGAAACACACAAGGATGGCATCCGTGCAATCAAAGCGGGAGATATCATGACAGTGGAGGTTGAGAACTCCATCCGTTCACTTGAATACCTTGAAGAGCATGGAAAATGCGTGGACAACATCGTTCCACAGCAATCTACTATACCACATGCTGGTCGTGGGGCCTTTGCTACCCGTTTCATACCAAAGGGAGGCTTGGTAGCCCCTGCACCTCTTGTTCACATTGCTGACAAGTCCAAGACAAATATGTATGCTGAAACAAAAGGGCCCACTGGCAACATCATACGGGACGAAGAGAAAGTAGTGCACAAGCAGATCATTCTGAACTACTGTTTTGGTCATCCGAATTCCACTCTATTGCTGTTCCCATACAGCTCAAATGTTGTGTACATCAATCATCATTCTACCGAGTACAATGCAAAGGTCCGATGGACGAATGATTTCGACTTTTATCATCACAAAGACTGGCTTGAGAAATCGGTTGACTTCTTGGAAGATCAATGGACTGCTGGGCTCATGCTAGAATACGTTGCAACTCGTGACATTCAGCCAGGGGAGGAGGTATTCATTGACTATGGGGAAGAGTGGCAGAAAGCTTGGGACGAACATGTGAAGAAATGGGAGCCCACATCTAAGGAGAGTGATTACAATAATTTGACCTGGTGGACGGAGAAGAGAGAGACAGGTAATGGCGACCCAATCGCAGCGTATGAATTGAATAATGATCAAGACATCCCAATTCGGACATGGGCAGAACAGCAGGACCAATCCATATCCGCACTCTCTGAGAATGCGATGCTATGCCAATACAAATCACGATGCTGCATATCTCTTCACTCCAAAAACGACACCTGTGTATCGACGACCATTTGATGAAGATGTGGATATGGCGATGGATGGCGAAGAATACCACATGGCAGATTGTCAGGTGAGGGAGCGCTATGAAAGAGGAGAAGACGACTCCTCAGATGACTCCTCAGATGACAATGAATATCAAATTACTCACAAGTATCTGTATGTCGTCGAGATTGACGTTGAGAAGACAGTAGACTGATGTGACTTCCTTTCACGAGCATTACATAATGACTGATGTTCCTTGGAGCGCCATCAAATTTATGGAGAAACCTTACACCTCAGATATTTTTTTGAAGAATGCATTTCGACATGAAATGAAGCTTCCTGATGAAATATTTCCCAAGTCTTGGATGAACTTTTCAGAGGAGCAAAAGCAGAAAGTAAAGTGGTATGAGCTATGGTAAAAAATATATTGACGTCAACTAACTTTAGAACTACCATCAAACAACGGGGATGGACATTGCTTTCATCACCTCAGCATATTGTTCTGTCCATTTTCCATCTTCACCACGTACGATGAGTGGATCTCGCACTATCTTATCTTTGTTTTGAACATCAGTGATGTCTTGATACGATTCAGACTGTTTCCTCATTACATAAACTGCAAAACAATGGCTCTGGCTTACCCACCCTACCCATCACTGGCCAAACGCTCACAATGTCTAATCCAGCTATTTTTGCACCATCATAAGCTCTTTTATCATTGAGCCAGTTCTCGCAGACAACAAATACACCTTCAGGTTGCAGCATCGCTGCAGCTGCTTGGCAATACGCTTCAATGCCTCCACGGAATTCGCACCTTGCCGGTGCACTCTGCATTGATGTTGGCATGCCACCTTGATTGATGACTGCCTCAGTTATTTTTTCATCGCTGCCAGAAAAATCAATTCGGAAGTATGGAGGAGTACCGGTGATTAAATCATACCGCTCCGATGCCACCTGTTGCATTGGATCTGACAAATCTTTTGAATGGATCAGGTCGCGAAAGTCCCCATTAACAATTGCAACATTGTGTGTAATTGATTCGCTGCTTCCAGTGTATTTCTTTCCATTAGTTTCAATTGTACCTAGGTTGAATGATAATGAACGTCTTGCAAATCCAACTGCCTCAGTTCGAGCTTCAACCCCATACGCTTCTATATGGTATGGATGATTCCTCAGTTCTGATGAGAGCAGATACCAGGTGGTCATTTGCAAGACTGATGCATTCCCTGTTCCTAAATCTAGATATCTTATGTTGGAAGAGTCCCCTTCACCAGTATTGTTGGATGAAATGAAGGTAGAGGCAGCAACATAGGCAGTGACTAAGTCATCAGTGGTCCATCTGTGACTTCCTACGCGTTGAAGAATTCGCCATCTTCCTACAAGGTTGCATAGTTGCTCTCCTGAATTGATGGCAGCCAAGGAGGACAATTTTGTTCTTGCAAGCCCTTTGCGATGGTGGCTGACACATCATGTCGCTTGCTATCATAGTCATCATCATGGCCATTTGCTTGGACGTAGGATTGAAAGTGCTTGTTGTGTTGTTGTTTTTTCATCACTGTCATCAGTGTCCGATACTTTCAAGTGATGCCTGCACTGCCGCTGGCACATGCCCGAATTCATTCCAGCCTCTTGGCCGCCGCCGACGCGACGGTAATCACTCCTGGGCTTATCCACACCAGTGCTGATTGACTGAACGTACTTGGATTTCATGGGTTAGAAAGCCACTGCCTTTACAAACAGGGCAAGATTCGTTGATTGCTGGGTGCATTCTTCTTTAGGACACGTAAATTGCACTCTCCTTTGCATTTCCAACAAATGGGGCCTCTGCTCTCGGCAGGGCTATTATCGTCAGTGGTTTTTACTGTCCATCCTGGTGCATCTGATGAGAGAGAGACCGCCCCCTCGGGAACGTATCGCATTGTCATGTTGCTCCCAAGTATGATTGGTTAGCAACAACTTACAACTTACCTCACATTTTCACTCAGCCTCGCTACGATATGGGGCCAACGTAGGAATTCGCCGCGCCATTTTATACCCCTCCTCCTTGCTTGCATTGACATTTATTTCTGCTCACCTCGCTCACCCTATCTTATCGGTCACAGGCTCTGGCTAATAAACATCATTTAAAGCAGCAACAGCTCATCCTCTGATATGCATCAGACAATAGATGAATTTCTCCGAGCAGAGGTTGGACTGTGTCCAAGCTGTATCTCTCTTGTCGTAGCTGATGATGGAGGTAGCACTACGATAAAAACCCCATCATCAACGGAGAGTTCTTGCCATGACTGCTCAATATGCTTTGGCCTATCATCTCCATCATATCAGCAAGAGCACATTGTCCCTTTAATTACCAAGTATCTGAATCCATACTGTGAAGGGAGAGGGAATTATCTCACAAAAGATTCTCCAACATTAACTTGCCGTTGCTCATTGCAGTGCGAGCTCAATGTGCCATTGGTGCAGCTGAATGCTTTATTAAAACGAAAGAAACAAATGTCGACAGTGGTGCATCTAGTATCCGACTATGCTCTGCGGAGGAGGTGTACTCAAAGCTTAAAGAATATTTACGCTCGTCAATACGTGAAGTACTGGAGAGAACTATCACTCATCTCGAAAATAATGATGATGAGACATCATGTAGCAATGAACCGAAGGAACCAAACCTCTCAAATCAATTGCACGAGGAAGAGTCTGGGTACTTGGCTGCTCATGTACTAGTCTTGCCAGAATTCTCTACTGATGTTAGTGGCATCATACCCCCTTCGTTACAATCCCTCATCAGAAAGCACAAACATCAAATCGAGCGAAGTCAGCATCGAATATTGAACCCGCGCAAAAGATTTCGTGGCAATGATCCCACATTGAAACAGGGTGGTGACCCCAGGATAAATTTGGAGTTGCGGATCAGGCGTTCAATGAATCAATCATCTGATGATCTAAGCAAGCTTGCATGGCTAGAAAAGAGTATTTTTCAAGAGTGGCTCAAAGATGAGGTTGAGAGAAAGGAATCTTCTCTTGCGCTTTCTTCTTGCTGCAAGAGTCTAAAAAGCATCAAATCCAACCCTGTGTCCATATAAGTGTATGGAGACGGTCATTTTACATCAAAGGAACCTACACGAAGTCAAGGAGAGATGTAGCTCAAACACCATTTTTCGTTTCTTCAGACTCAAAATCTGGTGGATTAGTCCGGAAAGGATGCTCATCCGTAGAGGAAGAAATTTGTCCACATTTGGCTAGCGTCTGTGGGGGGATATCCAACCAAAACAATGAACATGTGTTAGTTACATCTGATGGCGAAGCAATGGTTCAAGATGGATCAGTTGTGTACGGCTGTTGCAAGTTCCATGCTTCTGGGAGGAGAGGATTATAGATGTCCGAATGCTCTTGCCACCTCCTTCCATCGTCAAGTCAAGCTCCAGCAACAAGAATATAACTGGTCGGCCCTTTGTCTGTGAGGTATTTGATGCATATCGATTGCCTACGGCGACTCAGTTAGATGCTGCTGTGAAAGCAATCAATCACTCGAGTAGCGATGATGGAAGAACGGAGGAAATCATTCATGACATCAATGGCTGGCCTCAATCTTTGGTAGGAAATGATAGATTCCATGGATCCAATCTAAATGGTGTTGGTGTATCCTCGCCGCTAGAACTCACGAGCTCAAGTTCATTTTCTGGTCTTCAAGCAGAAACAGAAGAAAAGGTAAAGCATTATGGGTGTATATGCTGGACCAGCGTGATAATCCGCTCGGACCAGGAACTTGTTGAGAAGCTCGGATGTCTGCCGTGGGATCAAGAGGAGAACTCGGATGATCAATGCAACATTTTCCCGTTGATGATAAAGCAAGACACACCACTGCGTGTACTCCATCGGCGATCATCGGACACTAGAACAAGGCAAATACTCAGTTTGTCTGCTCGCCGCATCAACGATCATTGGATACAGTTGAGAATGGCTACTAGCGCGGGAACGTACGTGAAGGAGTTTTGTCATGGAGATTGCGGAAGGACGCAGCCTAGCATTAGTAGCTTGTTGGAGGACGCGTCGATATCACAGAATTAGATTGTGAGGGAATAGAAATGTGAACGGAACTCTATAGGTAACATAGACATGTGTATAGTATAACCCTAAGGGGACACATCATAACTAATCAATGCATGACAGTTTATCTTCTGGTCTTATATGCCGTTTTTCTCAAGCTACAGAAGGAGTCGAGAATAATTCCACTGTGTAGGCCAGCAGCCATAAGTCAACTTATTCAGGAGAATAGACTCCATCCAGACTACTCCCATTGAGTTCGCCATTTTTTGCTTGCTGCTTCGTTGTGTGCGAGACTGTGGCCCCTCTTCTCGCATTTGACACCACTCTAATCGCACAAGTATACTGAATTCCTATGTAGATTTGGCCAAAATTGCACTCCTCATGGCCAAAATTGCAGCCTGGAACACCCCAGCGAACGACTCTCAAAAACACCAGAAAGAAGCTTACACCTGCAAGCATTCATTGTTTTCGGTTGCTAAGCAATATATTAGAACTATTTGCAATGAAGACTTCAGCGTTAAGTATACTTGGCTCTGTTATCCTCTTTGCCGCCGATGGAGAGGCGGCCCCACATTCCCTTCGATCATCGGCGGCGACGGAAATCAAAAAGTCAAAGGAACATACACATGACGAATCATTGACGATTGTAAGTTCATTTAAGTGTTTATACATTTTATATTAGAGCTGCTGCTCATATCTGACCTTCGAATCTTGCTTACTCTGTCTTCGTAGGATGAACCAAGTGCTCACCGCAGAGTTGAAGAATGTAGCGGCGGTTCAGAACTGTTCCAGCTGAACTTGTTGACCGATGAGTATGGAGACGAAACAAGCTTTAAACTTGAGAAGGAGGAAGGAACAAATTGGCACCAGATTCTTCACGGACCGAATGATGGAAGCGCATTTCAAAAGCACGCAGAGTACACTTACTTCGATTGTCTGCAAAGTGGCAACTACAAACTAACCATCATTGATACGTATCAAGATGGCCTATGTTGTGACAATGGTGAAGGAACGTACTCTTACTTGGTCAACGGGGCTGTTCAATTTGACTCCAATCGTCAGCAAACGTTTCGGGATGAAGCAGTACATGAATTTTCCATCGGCACATTCACTGGACCCAAGCATTCTTTCGCTTTCGAAGTCAGCTACGGAACTTATCATGAATACAATGCTCCTTCCGATCAATTAGAGCTCTTGATTCAACCAGAGCCTGAACCACAGCCCATCGCCACTAATGCAGCCACGCCACCTCCGTCTCCGTTACCAACACCACCTCCAACTAATCCGCCTCAGCCAGAATCTGAACCAATCGAAACAACCCCTCCCACAATGTCACCCACAACACCACTTCCCACAAACCAACTGACGGATCCAGTGCCAAATCTGGTAACTCCTTTCGATGGACGTTCCAGTGTTTGTGGAAATGGTATGCAACAAATCCGCATCAATATCCAGTTCGATAAGTGGGGAGAAGAAAATTCGTGGGAGCTGCGAAACACTGATACCGGCGAAAAGGTAACTG
Organism: Skeletonema costatum; assembly: GCA_018806925.1. Taxonomy (NCBI): domain Eukaryota; phylum Bacillariophyta; class Thalassiosirophyceae; order Thalassiosirales; family Thalassiosiraceae; genus Skeletonema; species Skeletonema costatum. The sequence goes on from JAHBBA010001279.1 coordinate 25,005, forward strand.
GAGAACCAATGGGTACGTATGCAGCTATGGATTTTGAAAGTTTAATGGTGTGTTTGGAGGATGGAAACTATCGTTTCACGATCTTTGACGACTTTGGCAATGGGATATGTTGCTCTGAAGGACAAGGCTTCTACGAACTCTCCATGGACGATGAGATCATCGTTTATGATAAATTTGGCACTGGTGCTGAAAGGTCAAATGACTTTATCGTCGGGTACTACAAAAGACTGTCCATCACTCAGCGTGAGCTTGATTATCTCAATGAACATAACTCTCGCCGCGAGTACTGGCACACGAAGTTCGGTGGAAAGTATGTTCCACTGAAATATAGCATGGGCCTTGCAGCAGATGCAAAAGCCTGGGCAGAAGAGCTGCTCGACGACTGTGACACAGATGGTATCAAGCACGATTCGAATCGAGATCTGCAAGGTGAAAATCTTGCCAAGGCGGTTGGGTATCATGGCGATTGGGGCGAACTAAAGCCAGTATCAAATATAGTTACCAGATGGGTCGACAGAGAGTCGACGTGGAGTTGGCCAGAAAATGCACACTTCACTCAGGCCTTGTGGCGCGCAGCAAGATTCATAGGTTGCGGTGAGTCCGTGAAGAGTATGGGTGAGGGCAAGATGTGTCGAGTGCAAGTGTGCCGATATACCAGGACTGGCAATTGTGGCATGGGCAGTGGTGTAAACTGGAAGGGGAAGATGATGGAGGATTTCTCGAACTGTGGACATGCCTGTCCACCGGAAGGATGTTTTTGAGAGAATTGGATGCATAAATAAGTGCGATGGGATGAATGTGCACTACAATGTATAAGTTATATAATTTATTTTTGGCTAGGTATGGATTTGAGTTGTAGCACAATCTTGCTTTTACTACCTGGGTTGAAATTTGAGAGCTGCTAGAAGCATCTCACTACCACCACGGAGTGCGATTCTTCTCCAGCTCAACCGTCGCGGTTGAAATGCATTGCTAGTAAGATAAGCGTACTCACTTTTACCCCAAAAACCTTTGTTCTCCAAGACAAGAGATAATATTACAGCGACACCTGGTCTGGTTCCGAACTCTTGTGAAACTGCGAAGCAAGCAGGAGGTGGACATAAAACATCGCCATTGATAAATCCCACAGTCTGCTCATATCCAGAACTTACTGCCTTGCTGTTGCTTGCTTGCTTCTCTTCGAGACCTGCAACCAGAGTGTTCAACTGAGAGGTCCACAGATTGTTGTCTGTTACTTCTTTCTTAATCAAAGAAGTGTATGAACCATATTTGCCCAGTCCGGTGTGAACGTCTATCCAAAGCACTTTTGATTGTGCATCAGCATCACCAGAACTCAAGCTGAAGCCTGCAAACTCATCTATTGCGTGTTGAACTGCAACTACCGAATTTTCCCATCTTCCATTCCCACCATAAAATACCCCAGCTTTCTTGTGGTATTGTGCTGAAACTATTGTCCTTTTGGCATTGCTGTACCCCTTTGATGCAATGATCTTCACAATTGACGCAATAACGGATGCAATCGACCCCACCTCTTTCATAAATGTATGAATAGTATCATATGATGATTGTTCTGGTAAATCATTTCCACTTTGGCGTGGTGCAGGGGTATAGATTGGATTCAATACAGGATCCAAATCCACGTACCCAAAGTAATTAGGGTCTCGCTCAATTACACTCTTGATCTTGTCTGGTGCCAAAACGTTGCGGTTAAGGTCAACGTTGTTCTCATTTGTTCGCCTGTGGTGCCTCATACCAAACGGATTCACTGCATGAATGAGCAATATCTTTCGGACCTTTCCATTTCCATACTCACTTGCTTTCTTCTGCCTTTGTTTTCAAGTAATGCTTCATTTTGAAGAAAGATTTCATGTAGGAATCGAATCTGAACTGCAGAGCCCAAATATCCTTCAACCCCATGAGTGCCGCTACTGTGTATGATATCAACATGGTCCTCAGGAACTCGCATCGTCAAAAGAATTGCGTCTACAGTATCTCTTTCAGGTGAAATTGTTTGAAGCGTCGAAGCATCAATTGCTTGCAGCGAGCTGTAATCTTCAGAGTTACCAGCAATATCGTATGTGATGCTTCGCACATCCAAGAGATCAAGGAATGCATTTTCATCTTGTGATAACATCAATTGCTCTCTGAGACGATTGCCCAGCGAGACGAACTTTTCTCTTGCCTCTGCATAGGATGTGCTCCAATAGCAATTCTCGTCGGTCCAATCATTTGTCAAGCCTTCCCGATTCAAGGGGCAGAAGTAAACTGGCTTGGGAGAGTCGATCCAGATCCAAATTATATGAGATATGGCAGCAACTGCGAAAATGTGGCGTAAAGGAAACATTGCGATGGTGGATGCTGCTATCACTGCTTGTAAGATGGTACGTGTAGTTGTGGTTGTGGTTGTGTGATGGTCTTGTGGTATTTTATGCTCGGGCTGCCGGCAGGGGCACGGAGTTCCCATTTTGATGAGGATGATGATGGCATGGTGATGGTATCTTGCATGTGAATGTAAGCCTCGTGATGATAGCTTTTTGATAAACGTAGTTATCAGCTTTAAAGAAACACACTCATTTGGTTTAGTTTCTCAAGAAGCTTACAAAGATTGAATCTGTTTGATGTTTTGCGGCTGCGCGGATGAGCCCCTGAGAATTGCATGCAATATTTAAATGTATTGCATAGATGGTCTGGTCAATTACCCAGAATAATAACACTCAAGACGAGCAGAAGACTACTACATAGTGTGATTTTTAGTTGCAGGGCCAGATAAAATGGGTAAGAAGAACAGAAAGGCTCGCCCTCACGATGACGATGATCTTCTACTTGGGGGGACATCACCAGTAGCAAATAATGATCAACAAGAAGTTGCTGTAAATCCGCCCGATGAATCTAGCGCCAACGCATCAGCTGCAAAACAGCAACACACCGTTAACATTGATCTATTGCTTCTTGAACAACAAATGGCGGATTTATTGAGGAACTATCCAAGTAGGCCGGATGATTGGCTCTATAGAACAATTGAGAAGAATATGAAGTTGCCAAAACACTCGTTAAAGAAGAGTTTGGAGCCACATATTCTTGATCAAATAGAAGACGCGTTGAAAATATGGTTTATGCAGAGGAGGACGAACAAGAATCAGCACTGCTTGATGAAGGAGGAGGAGGAGGAAAGAATGAACACGACGAAAGAATCTCTGCATATGATGAGGCAATGTTGAGAGTTGCAAGGATGGCTGGAATTGACCCTGATGAATTTGCAGCTGCATATGATATAGTAAGAGAAGATTCAGATGAACAAGATGTAAGCAATACTGAAGCAGTAGATCAATCACTGGAGGAGGAAGATTTGCAATCACTCCAGAACAACATGACCTTTGCAGTTTCATCCTTGATTGCGCTTCAGCCCTACACAATGGACACTTCCTCAGATGGAGCCCTTTTCACAAGATTCTTTCTATTGCTGCGACAATATGCCTCCATCATCATTTGCCAGTTACTATCCGTCCTATTTGGACAGAAAGCTAGGCAGCGTGCTACTCTGATATGGCAGAAAGTTTACCTTCCCAAGATAGAAGCTGAACTGCTTGCAAAGGAGAAGGAAGAAGATCTACGAATGCTTGATCAGAATGCTCACTTGTGGAGTGATGAGAATGAATGTTGGATTGAAAAGGATCAAGTATATCATCCTGCTCTTGATGGGGACGAAGCACACACATTACCATCAACAATACGCTGGAATCCTGCCAGAAAGCAGTGGGAACGATGGGCTAAGAACTTGACAACTCGAACCAAGAAGCAAACCTCAGGGTCATCTTTGACTAAAGGAACATTTCTGCCTGCTCGAGAAGGCGATGGATGGGCAACCAGTCCTAATGAAGCTGAAATTGAAAACAAGCAGCTCACAACCCAAGGCATCCGTTTCTTTGCCTGCTTACCAAATAATGACGACTCTTTGGATGTAGTAGACGTCACTTCTTGGGCAGCAACGTCATTACTACCAAAAGAAGCAGCACGTTTGTTGGATGCTGTCGACTCGGGAAGAGTGTTGTTCTCATTTGATGTGCCAGCTGTGAACAAGAAGGGTGCAGGCAAAGGCAAGCAAAAGAAGAAGAAGAAAGGAGCCGAAGCCAAGCAAGCTAGCTCCGAAGATGATTGTATTGCATTGAAAGGTATTGGTGCTACAGCTCAAGTGAGTGAACGCTACTTAGATAAAATGCAATAAATTAAATTCATATTTATTGTGCAGCTTCAGCTTGCATACCGTCTCTTTCAATACCCCCACTAGAGAATGCAATCAATAGTGCACCTAGTCCTGCTAGCAACCCAGTCACGCCTGCAGTAATCCGCATTAATCCTCCTACAGACATCTTCACGGCACTCAATAAATTCACCAGCGGAGAAAATGCTGCACTCGTCGTTACGAACGATGGCGTTATTGATGCTGCAAGTTTAATCCCATTTCCAAATGCAATGTAGAAGCTCGCAAGGAGGATACTCGTCATTATACCCAACAACTTAGGTTTCTTTGCTGGTGGTTGTTGTAGTAGTGCTTTGTACTCTAATGCCTCATCATCATCATCAGAGGTTCTTGTAAATATAAATCTTGTTCCTGATGTTCCACCCATACCAATTCTTACAAACTGATCATTAAAACTGGTATCTAGAACAACATCACTAATTGGACCAAGTTGTAACGGAAGATATTTGAATGCGTTTTTACGTCTACCCTGCCGCTTACCAAAGAAAATGCGAGGTGCGTCAAAGTTTGCCCTAATCGCAAGGTTGGATAGTAAAGTGATTGTGCGATTTGTGTTCATGTCTTTTAACTCTTGAGGTGTCAATGGCACAGCATCACCGCGTAAGATGACAGTTGCCCTCAGTAAACCACCCAAGCCATCCAACGAGACAACATTAATTGCCTCAGCTACAGATGTTTGTCCATCATATCGTGCTAAGCCTGTTGAGTTGAATGGAAGAATATGTTGGTATGTTTTCCGAGTTTTGAAGAGCTTCTGCGCAAAGCCACCAGACCTTGTCCATTTTCCACCTACTGGGTTTTCTTTATCGTTGTTTGTGATTACAGATGCTACCTCATATAGCCCAATGAGAGGATTGAATCGCTTTGGGTCGTCATGTTCTTCAGTACTTGTGAACTGGGACTCCAAAGAGGAAACTTCATTTCTAAGCATAATCTTCTTTTTTTGCTGGCTGCTGATGTCAGTCTCATCTTCTGATAATAACGACAGGAGGCTATCAGATTCAATGTCACTTCCTCTCCTTGAAAACAGTGATGCATGCCTTCTCTCTCCATGACGTCGTTTCAGCCCTATCGGTGAGACTAACGCTGATGTGGTGATAACATTGGCATATAATATTATCGAAAATAGAAGGCTTGCGAGAACCATCTTGTTTGACTCGTAATAATAAACAACTCTAACTGTTCTATCGCTCTGCTTTTGCTTTGTTTGCTTGCGGTGTGGTGCTTTATCTGTTGGTACCAATCTGGCTTACTGTGAGCAAGTGTGGTGTTAGTATTGCGGTGGACGGAAGTGAATAAGTTGAAGTTTTGCAAAAAAGATGAGGAGGAAATCTTCTGGTTTCTTGTTCGCCCGAGAAACTGCCAGATTGATTATCTAACCCACAATTACATATTGCAATTATTGTATTGTACTCAGACATAAAATATTCAAAGATGAGTGATCATTTATGGCCTGCTCTCTAATCAATAAAAGCAAGTATTTCTCCCACTACTGGAGTAGATTTTCTCAGCTGCTCCAATCATAATACTTCTCAAAACTCTTTTGTAAAAAGGAACCAAAGGTCATTCCATTCTCTACCCAACGCTCTTCCAACAATGGTACTTTGTCCCTACCAATACCAGCCTGGCAAGCAATTTCACTTGTGCAACCCTCCGGTAAAGTCAGCGGAAATGATGGCTTGGAGTCAATAAAGCATGGACAACTGATCCGAGCAACCTTGACATCACTTGTACCAAACCCAGCTCTGGGACCACGTACACAGTGAGGAGTTGCTACAACAACTCCTCCAGTTAGAATTTGAACGCATTCTCCAATCTGCACAGCCATGCAATCGTCTGGAATTTTGACGTGGATTGATTCACCCGACCTGTTTGTAACATACAGACCTGCTTCAGGATCTATTTGGTCTGATGAAAGAGGTTGTCCAGTTTCATCATCAAGGAATAAATCACCAGCAAGAGATGTAAGAAATCCAGAATCGTTGTGCCAACCAATCCAATTGTCTTCTTTTGCTTGTGTAGTCGCTGTCTGGTCTTTGTCGATTGGATAATAGTATAACAGTCGACCCTTTGCCTTTTCAGTATGTTTCATTGCATCAAACAGCAAGTCTTTTCTATAACCAAACGACTTTCTTTGTTGCCATGACATCTATATGCTTTGCAACATGAGCAACTGTTTGATGCATGATCTTGCCTAATTTTTGTGCAGATTGCTTGAAATCTTTCAATTGTGGTAAATCATCTTCATTCGGCCACTTGTTGCATGGATAGGACGCTGGATATTTCTCTCTTTCATCTTTAGTTCCGGGAACGTCAGTGAGAGGATTGAAGTAGTAAGATGCCTTGGCAAAGTCGGGCTCATCACCGAGCTTTTCTTTTCCATGCGACCAACCAGCGTTGTAGAAAGATGTCGGATCTTCCAAGGCTTTGTAATATTCAGGTGATAGGTGAGCGAGTGCATTGTGCCATCGGGAGGAATGCATTCTTTGCTTCTACAAAATCAGGTATGTTGCGTATGGCAATAATGCCCAATGGAGATGCGGCAACACTATCTGATGATGACGAGAGGTGGCCTCCGAATGCACGTTCCAATTCGGCCGTGAGATCTTTTGATGCATCGAAGATGTCCTCGAAATCAACGACGACAAGATGCGCCGAAGGTGATGTTGAACTCATTGGTGCGGATTCAGCTATGCAATACTAATAGCGGGTGATCTGTTCTTGTTGGCTGTTGGCTGTTGCCTTTCTGCCTCTCTCTCTAGAGCCTCTCTTTGTTTCCTGCTTCCACAAGAAGTTGTGTTGTCGATCGATTCGGCCAACGGCCAAATCAATCATTTTGTGACAGTGACAGTGCGAATAAAATGAATCACGAAAAGACAGTCAAATTTCATTTTGCGAAACGGAACGAACCCAAGAATCAACATCGCAGCAATCAAATCCAAAAAATCTAAGCAACAGCAAGGTGATCGTGCCAAAGGAGATCGTGCCAAGGTTGCTGTTCTCATAAAACAGAGACTATGTTGCTGCATAAAGCACTCCAATTATCCGCCCTACTCGGCGCTCTTTCAGCCGCCAATGCATCACTAACCGCTGTTCCATCGGCGGGTGTCAACATCCTTGATGATGTCGACAGCCAAGGCATCAACTTCGGTGGAAGGATTCAAGTTGTTTCCAATGTGCCCGTCAACCTTGATAATTATTATGGTAGCGGTACATTCTTTAACGGTGCTCCGTTGGAGTGGTGGCAAGTCAAAGTGCTTGTTACGAGCAATTGTGATACCTCTCAACATGATATTCAATCAAAGATTGCAATGGATGACGCCGCTGGCACGATCACTGTCGATTTGAATGTTGCAGAGGGGGCGGGTGAACGAATGCCATTTCTTGCGCCTAGCTCGTTTGATGCCAAGTGGACCAAGTCGGATTTTTGGTGTGAACAGCAGCAATTCACTGAGCCTGCATTCCCATTGCCCACTGAACCTGCAGCAGCATCCGATGGGTGTAAGGTCTGTATGAATCCCAAAACGGGCATTTGTGATGACAGCCAGGCAAATTGCTTTATTGATCCCTGTGATGTACCAGACGCATGTGGTGAAGGTCAAAAATGTAAGGCGAATTATTGTGGTGGATGTCATGCCATCTGTTCGGGGGACCCTGGAATTGCCACAGCAACGACAGCTACTAAGCCAGCTACTCCAGCAACTTTCCCACTTGATGATGGATCTACGTGTGAACCGAATGCTGCGTGTTCTAGCGAAGGGTCGACTTGCGCTTCGGGCACAGAGACTTGTTGTGGTGAGACATTTAATTCTATGGAATGCGTGTGCGAAAACGCGGATGGAAAGCTCAAGTACATGTGCATGGCGACCGACGCATGTTTCCTTCCTTGTGCTGATGATTCAACAGTGCCACTAGCTGAGGCTATTGTAGTAGGTGGTACTACTACTGAGGCAACAGCAGCAGCACCTGCTACGACAGTTCCCCCTCAAACCACAGAGATTCCAGATGACAAGAGTGGCGACCCTAATAGCTTGGGTGGCGTTGATGGTAGTCCTGCATTCACTCAACAGCGCTGTTTCGCAACCAGCTTCGCAGTACTTGTGCTAGTGTGTCTCCTTCTTCCGGGGCGTGACAACAATGCACAAGGATGGATGGGGTTTGGAGCTGTTGCTGTTGTGGCCGTTGCTTTGTCTGCCGGAGTTCCAAAGAAGACTGGAATTGCAAGCAACAGTGTTGAGAGACCCAGAGCCCACACCAGAGGTCTCCAAGAAACTTGCTCCTTCAATGTTGAGATCCTGTACGATGGATGCTCTCAAGCTATAATCGTAGATGCTCCATCAGCTCGAGTGGTAGATGTCAGTCTTGAGGACTATACATCCACTGATGCAGGGGATTGTGTCACTGATTATGATGTAACGTTGGCATTCCCAGTGACAGACACTACAAAGGAGCTTGAGTTGCCAGTGAATAATACTGTGGACACACTCCCTGAGTTTAGTGATAAGTGTGCCATGGTTGTGATTGGACGACCTTATATCGATAGCAGTGGAGAGATGCTAAAAGCAATGCCGATCGTTCCTGACACGAAGAAGATGGACTCCCTCGCATCTGTATCTTGGTCCGGTGAGATCGTGGTCGGGGCCGAGTCAATTTCTTCAAGTGATAATGTCACCGATCATAATCGATTCTTGCTAGGTGATGAATGGACTGAGCGTGGTCTTGGGGAGCATGCTTCTGTTGCTTCTTTCTCTGCCTTTTCAATTGCACTCATGACCAATAACGCTCCCAGTGACTTAGTCGAAGATGCACTCAAGGCAGGAATGGATGAAATCCGTCATGCACGCACTTCCTTTGAGGTAGCCACAAAGTTGGTTGGAAAACCAGTTGGTCCTGGCCCACTTCCTCCATCAACCCACAAGTTTGGTGATGATTTGACTTCTTTGGCACTTGCAGTAGCGAGAGAGGGATGCGTTGATGAAACTTTGTCTGCAATTGTTGCTGATTTGGAAGTCGAGGATATCAGTAGAGTACTAGAAGAGGGAATTCAAGGCAATATGTATTCCAATATTGAACGTGGTACTTTGGCTTGGATCAAGAAGGAGATGCAAACAATTGCAAAAGAGGAAAGTAGTCATGCAGCTCTTGCGTGGCGTACTTTGAAATGGGTGTGTAACATCGATTCTGATGCATGTGAGGCTGTACATCGTGATGTTTTTGATGAAGCCAGTTTAGAGGTGAGATTCAATCAACGTGCCATGAATGCGTTGAGCGACACGTCTACTGTGCGCAACAAGCTCAAAGAAGACTTCGCGAAACTTCTCGAGGTACATCGTAATGTTCGATCCAACTCTGACATGAGCCATGTCAAGAAATCAATTTGTGACGAATCTGAAAATAGTCTTGTTGACATTCCTGCAGCTGTTCTTCGTGGTATGATTTGTTAGAGCAGGTTAAATGCTGTGTGTGTGTGTGATAGATAAACCATTACTAAGTAGTAATTGTGTCTTATAAAATATGATTACTTGCGTCTTACGCTTTGTTGTTGCAGTTTCCTGTGCAATGAATAGTGTGGTTTCTAAATCGACGAGTCCATTGGACCACTCCTTGATCCTGAATGTCCACATTGCCACGAAATTCTTTGAAGGTCTTTTGACACTTTTTGCAGATTGTTTCATCGTTTATTGCAGTCAATCCCTCGTCAGCAAATGGCTCGTCCTTGTCGGGCTGGTAAGAATCATTCCGAGTGCATTCGTATATGAATACATGGGCAGGTTTGTGAGCTGCATTACCTTTCACTAACACAGCATCGCCTAGCAAATCAGTACTCATTTTTGTACGATTCACTGAAACAAACCCATTGAAATCTCTAACTGATTTGAGCTTTGACCTTGGCGAAATGATTATGTACTTGGCTTTGCAACCACTCCGAAGCAAGCGGTGTACATTGTTGAGTAGAGGCTTGAGAAGTGGTGCATGAGATGCTGATCCTTTTTGTGTACGCTTGCTTCTAAATAGGAATGTGTCACATGTGCCCTTGTCAAGTATGGCATCATACTTGTGCATTTGACAAGCCGGTAGTTCTTTCACGACATTGAGCTCTGTGTAGGTAAGCGTAGCTGCATCTGGAAGTGAAGCTATGTATGCTGCATCCCGGTCTCGATTGTGCTGAAGACAAACCAAGCTTACATCTGTCGAAACAAATTCATATACATGATGTGCTTTCCCGTCTTCTTGTTGCCGTATCATTCTCTCTAGTAAAGAACGCGATAGCTGCGAAACGCCACAGCCTATTTCAAGGATATGAATAGATGGCTGTCTCGTTATCGGAAAGAGACTCAAGATTTTGTCAAGAACAACAGGCTTGTCAGCCACAATCCATTCCAAATCATTGTTATTCGATGGCTGTTCTTCATTTGCATTCACGTTTGTGTTCAGATCTTTGTAGAATGTATCCCAAAAATCGATTGTTTTGTCGTTTTGCTTTGCTGATGACACTTCTTTTGAGGCCATCATCATCACACTTGCTTTTCATACGCAAATCATATGCAAATGCGGAGAAATTAGGTTGAGAGATACAGTTATAGCATTGGCTACTTGTAGTGGAAGGTGGTGTTATTTTGATCTGCCTACAATATCTGATCTACACCGAGCTCATCATGATCGATGGGTCGTGGATGTTGGTTGTGTGATGAGCGTGTTGGATGATGGATGATAGACTGCATCAAAAAATGGTTGATGCAGCTCTTAGAGAGATAATGGATGTGGTGTTAGGTATCAGCTAAATACAAATTCCAAACCAAATGAAAAAAACAATACCTAATCGCTCTGATAAAAAGAACAAAGAACAGCACTTTTAAGTATTTGCGTAGCCCTTCTTCAGTTGGGATTTGGGATGTCCTCTTATGTCCTGCGTTCCGCAAAGATAGATAGACAATCAAAACAAGCTAATTACTGGTTCCCATGATCTACTGAAAGAAAGCCATAATTTATTGACTCATTCACACCAAGCTAGACAACAATTAGCAGTTACTAGCTGAGAAACTGTTAGCTATCTGGTTAGTTTCATTATGACCACGTGTTGCTCAGTTCTTATCCTTTTCCTATGCTGTTTTCACCAGAATCAAAGTGTCTAGCGGAAACCTCCAAATCTGTCCCTTTGATTTCTCCTGTTTTCTTGTCTGCTACAAGCCAGGTAGTTAGTGCGAATCTTTTATCATCTTCGCTCGGCGCAAACGAAGGCGAGACATCGTGTACTAATGAATCTGACCAGAAGACAACTAACCTATCACCTCTTGGTGCAATACATGTGACGTCACCTACTTCAGGAACATCATATGCTCTGAAATACCCACCTCTCGGATCATCTTCCACCTTTTCGTTTGGATATGGTGGTTGTCCATCATGGCTGTTTGGTGGTTGTAAATAAATCAGAGCTGTTAACTTCCGCTGATCCCCTGCATCAGATGATCCTCCAAGATTATCAATATGCTTGTCATAGTATGAGCCATCACCGAGGCACACAGCCAATTTGTTAGTTTGTTCTTCAGTAGCCAAGTGATAGGCATCCGGCAAGACCTGGTTGAGCTTACGTGACAAATTGTTGGTCAAAGAAACAATGTATTCAACCAAGCGAGGAGATGCTGCATAACCTGCCGTTCCTCCTTCAATTTGCATCGACAAAACTCCCTTCTTTTCGTATGGAATCACTGATTGTGTCTCTTCGTCCCAGCGAGTAGATTGACTGGGTACCATTTGGGGCATAAGAGACAGAGCTTCCGCTCGCATCGATGTAATGAGATCATTTCCCAAGAAGTTGTCAATAACAACGATACTATTTGGATCGATATCCAGAGCTATCTGACCATCATCAAGTCGTTTCAGAATTAACTTTGACAATGGAGAAAAGTCTGCCGCATCAACTCGTGACCGTATGTGCTCCAGACGCCCCTCTGGAGTGAATAAGTTGATCGTTGGTTGTTTCTTTACTGACTTGTTTTTCTTCTTTGATTTGACTGCTTTTTTCTTACCACCTCCGAATCCACCCGCAGCGAATGCATCAGACCGATCCGACAAGGCGCAAAGCAGAACCAATAGAATGAAAGGAGCCATTTCTAACTGCCACTTCGTACGCCATTGAGGTGATGTCCGTATATAGGTATCATATTATCTCTAGAGTGCGTGTAGCGTGTATCAACTTATATCACTTCACTGCCGCCCGCCGCGCTCTTGGCCCGCCGCCCGCGTGTTGATGTGCGGTCAGTGATGATATCGCCAACGATCGCTACAATTTTTCATTTTACCTCGCTCCTCATTTCTCATTTCTCATTTCTCAAAATTCAAAATTATCGGACGGACGCAGAGTTGAGATTCATTTGGATGATGAGGGAAGGTTGGCAGGCAAAAGACAACACTACCTGGCGGAGTGGGGAAGGAAGACAACTGCAGTACTTGGAACGCTCCTTTTAAAACAAGCAGTTATCTGTATTAATCAAAAACTTCAACACGTATCAACACATACTTATCATATCATGGGGTTGCTGAAGAAACTCGGTCGCAAGAAGGGAAAGAATCAATCCGCAGCCCAAACGGCAGATGACGATGATAATGGAAAGAATGATAATCCACAAGAGACAGAAGTCGTCGAGCCCCAATCAGAACCAGAGTCCAAAGCAAAGAAGACAGCAGATGAACTTGTCGCTGAGATGTTTTCTAAACAAAAGCTGGATGATATGAAAAATCATGCGGCGGTGTCCACATCACCAAAGCAGACCGCAGATGAGAGGGTTGCTCAAATGTTTGCCAAGTCAAAGCCGAACAATGATTCCAAGCCGACAATTGTCGCGCAAAAACTTGATGCAGAGGAGCTTGTGGCTGGAATGCGCCTTGCATCAAAATCACTATCTGATCGTACCAACATCGAAGAGAAAAAGGTGCCTGCAGTTGGAAAGACAATCGAACAGAAAAAGGCCATAGAAGCTTTGCTACAGAAGCAACACGATCCTAAAGGTTTTATCGACTCTAAGAAGGGGACTAAGGGGGAAATAGCAGTTGCATCTAATTCTGTCAATTCGTTTGCGGAACGCAAAAAGATGGCGGAGGCTTTGTCTCAAAATAAGGTTGTTACGGATGAATTAAAGCACACGGTTGACGTATCAGCAGAAGACTTTGGTGACAAGAATTCTTTTGCTCAGCGCAGAAAAATGTTGGAAGCCAAATCTCAAGGGCAGAATATGCCTAGTCCTACAAATGGAGCATAATGCAATCAGCTGAAAGCGTGATCAATTACTGCTTTTTGTACACGTTTTTTTGTATCGCCTGACCTGTAGTTAGGAACGTCTCTTAAGAATTGTATTTAGTGTATATACAAGTGTTGACATTGCTATGTCCGTATCAACGCCTCCTCTGTAATATTTGTATACGACACAAATAGAGTCGAAGGCATATCATTCACATTAGCATGGTACCGTCAACATCCATCAAGTTAGGGTTTTGTTTTCAACTTCTTCTTGCTTGAATCATCTTCGTCATCATCGTCGGTCCAAAAGAAATCTAGCTGTTTTTCTCCTTTTCTCCACCGACCCCCCTCTTTCTTCAGCCGCTTCTTCCTTTGCTCGTTATGCAATCTACAAGCAAACATCCTTGTCTTCGGTCCATCTCCATTGATCTCCGAGTATGGATTGTAATATTTCTTACATGGTGCGAATGGTAACGTTTTCCCGTCACCAAATTTTTGTGCAGCCTCAAGGATAGCTCTTCCTTGGTCCGTCATGTCAGCTGCTGCAGATAAGATATAATGCGACCCACCATACATGTCTCCAGATCTTAGCGGCCAACCACAGACATAGCCGTGTGGCACCCCGCCTTCAGGATCTGCTGATGCCTTGACAAAATATCATTCTCCTGGTAAAACCCCACAGTCGTTATTTTGGGATGTGTCACCTGCTTTTGGCCGATGGAATGATTCTTCGTTGATTGATGGCTTAGATTTTGGTCCGGATATGTCGTCAAGGCTACGCTTTGTTGCGAGCCGGTGAGAAGAGCGACTCATGGCAGAGACCCAGACAGTCCAAAGGCCGGTTCAGCTTATGCGAAGAGAGATAGCTTGTTTGTTACTGGCTGTACAGGCATAGAGACCAATCAAAAGTGTAGCATACAAAAAACACAAGTTACAAGTTAGATGGTAAGTGGTGTCTTTGATCAGCTGAGAGCTGAAACTCTGAGAGAAAGCGTCAATCAGCTGACAACAGAAAAGCTACGAAGGAGCTAATACTTTCTTCTGCAAACGCGGCTCAAATTGCCACCTTCACAAAATTGAAAATTTGTTCGCAATTCGCAACAAGCAACAAAAGCAATCACTAGGTTTGCGCAATAGCTGTAGCTTTTCGCCCCTCTTGCATCTTGCTTATCAGCATCAGTACTTACAACAGGCCGTAAGCACCAGGCTCGGTCATGAGCGCCCAGGAACAATGCGAGCGGTATGCTCACATCTCGCGGCAGCTGTCATTAAATTCTGATGTCACAGATGATCCCATTGCAGCGGAGATGCGGTCATTGTGGCACAGCACGGCATCAAGAAGTGCCAAGCAGCAATCGCAATGCGTAATCTCTCGTCTGGCAGGGAATACATCTGCTGGAGATGATAACTTATCACAGGAAGTTGATTTAAATGCCTTTGATGACGACAAAGAGGAGGAAGTTTTTGGATACACACATTTGCATCGCCTCTGTATACTTCCACAAAATGGACCATCTGATCCGCGGTGGGATGATGTACGTCAACATCTCTCACAGCTTTCTAACAAAGATATGGCACTGTTGACATCTACGCAAAAGGGAGGCAACACTTCTGCATGTTATTTGTTTCCTCAGCCCTCCAGTAGATTTGGTGCAACATATCATTCAGCTATGCCCCGATAGTGCAAGCATGACTACTGATTATGGTGAAACTGCACTAGGGCTAGCATGCAATGGATTCGTTCCGGCATGTGAGGTAGTTATTCAAGCGCTGGTCAAAGCATTCCCCTCTGCCACAAACCATGTGAATTCATTCAATGAAACACCACTTCACATACATTTGAGCATGTCAAGGAATTATCACGTCGACCCTTCTCCATCTGTGGTGAGACTACTGATCACAGTAGATTCAGTCAATACGAAAGATAGAAAAGGGTGCACTCCGTTATGCATTCTCGGGAAAGTTGCATCGGATCAATGTCTTTGTTTGCGTCGTTCATTCAATTCTTTTCTACACCTACGTCTCACGAGAGTCCAAACATTGATAACTACAAGAAAAGCCTCCAAATACATCTTGAGTATGATCCGAGTCAAGATTCCAAATCTCAATTCTTACGTGATCTGCTACACTTTCCAAAGAATCTACTTGTAGTCAGCTTCGAAAAAGAGCACACGAGACGTGTTCTCAATGATATTTGTGGCAGGGGGCCTCACGTAGCGTTGCTGATGGCAGACTTCTACATTCAGCTCATGATTATCATTTCATTCACGATTGGCTGCAATTTTGGATTCAAGGGCAATGGAAGTACTACTTCAATGCTTATAGGTTCAGCGTATTGGATCTTCAGAAGGTTCGCATCGGCTATGGGTAAGTTGCTGTGGTGCAGAGTACAAATGAGCTGACTTGGCAACTTGTCAAGTAATTTGCTTACTGCTTGCTTGTTTTCTGTTGCGCAGGGTCGTCGAGCATTATAGAAAGTCTGATGTACGAACCATGGCGCTTGCTGAACCTGCTCCAAGCATTCGTTCTAATGTCAGCTTCAATTTATTTGAGAAACAACGGGATTGATCTCCTGAATGAGGAAGGAGTCAGTGGCAGAACATCCTCATTCTGACTTCAGGATTGATATGGCTCAATTTGCTGGGTATTGTCTGCCACATAATGAAAGGGTTTTCTGTCTTTGTGTATGCCACGACACAGGTGAGAGAAGATGTTCGCATTATTTGAACTCAAGTATCAAGCCATCGGCTAACTTGCACCGCTTTTATCATACTTCCTACTGCAGATCTTCAAGCAGTTGATCAATTTGTTTCTTGTTTTCATCGTCATCTTCTTGTCATTCTCGACAATGCTTTATATGAGTAGCGTGGACTCTCCTGGCTACTGTACACCAGAGGGCGATGCGCCGGGCGAGTACTGTACACTGCATGATGCGATGAACAAGATTGGTTTCATCTTCTTTGGGGCTCTTGAGGCCGAGGACTTTGATGTACCTCAACCAACGCTTGTGCTTTTCATCTTTTACAATGTCATCTTCATCATCCTATTGTTAAACATTATCATCGCTAGAAGATCAAGGTCAAGGTAATCGGCCGATACCGATAGCCCCTTCCACGAGTCAAATGAAAAGCTGTCAGGTATCTCCTTTCGCTGCCAGAGTAACTTGGCCATGGCTTGACCCAGGCTTGACCCTGCTCGGTGTGTGGTGTACCTTTCTTCTCTTGTGACCACGAGTTCATTTCCCCATCACCTATATACATTCTCTGCAAGTGTTCGGTTGTCTTGTGCATTTGAATAATCTACTTGTAACGACGATGTTGGATGTAAGATGCACCTCTTCTCTTTGCAGTGAGTGGACGATGGGATCCTTTCTCCCGATCGATGTAAGCCTCAATGTAGCAGTAAGTTAAGTATGTGGTAATTACAGTCCGGTAGGTACCTACCTCGATGATTCCGATTTCCATGACGATGGCGACATCATAAACCATACCGAGCACCGAGATTGTCACGTCTTGCAACTCTACATTCGTAGCACTATTGAACATTGAATCATGCTTATCCGCTTACCTTCCATTTACCTAGGGTCGATGACCTTTGGCTGGAGAGGGCAGACTTCCTCTTTCGTCGATACGCCGATAGCGAGTCAAATGATTGAAAAATTTGTCAATTCGCAGAAGGGTGACGCAGCAGTTCACATTGATTGCGCTAGAATTTATGCAGGCGGTGACTCTGAGAAGATGCTGAGAGATGCTATGGCAGGTTATTTAAACAAATCTCCTGCACTCTTGGTTGGCACTAAAGCTCATCCTTCTCAACCAGATGGGCTATCTGAAAAAGGTCTGATGCAGCAGCTTGAAAAGTCTTTCGATGCACTTGGCGTAGCTTCGGTGGATGAATATTATCTGCATCAACCAGACGAAAATAATTCTCTTTTGGAATCCCTTCAGACGTGTGACAAATTGATCAAGCAGGGAAAGATTTCAGCCATTGGTATGTCAAATTATCACGCATCAGAAGTCCAACGGGCGTTTGATCTTTGCACCGAGCATTCCTTGGCAAAGCCATCAGTCTACCAGGGACTCTACAATCCGCTTAATCGATGCGTAGAAACAGATCTCCTGCCAGTATTACGGAAAAATGGATGTAAATTCATTGCCTACAATCCTCTGGCGGCCGGACTTCTTACAGGCAAGCATTTGTCAGGCACAGATGTGAAAGAAGGGCGCTTCAAGAACAACCCAAATTATTTGCCACGGTTCTACACTCCTGTCCACTTTGAAGCATTGACGTTGATTCAAGAAGCATGTAAAGATTCAAACTTATCCATGGTTGAAGCTACCTATCTTTGGTTAATGCGACACTCGGCTTTGGACTCCTCAAATGGTGACGGAGTTCTACTTGGAGCTAGCTCTATTGAGCAACTGGAACAGAACTTGAAAAGCTGCGCTCTCGCGTCGGAAACTGAGCTTCCACAGCCACTGGTTGATGCCTTTGATAAAGCGTGGGAATTGATTAGCAGTGATGAAGAGCGTCCTTTCCCCTACTGGAGATCTTACTCGGCAGACATGCCTGATAAGGAAAATTTGGATCAAGGAGCGTCATATAATGCTGCCAAGGCGAAGTAGAGACATGATTTAGCTAGTTTCATCGAGAGAGTAAAACATATTTTGCTACATTACTTTTAAGACGTTACATTTGACCTTGTCATACTATTGGAGGGTTGTCAGACTGGGGGAGAATTGTGGAACTTCCTCTCTGATGCCTCATACGACCTCGTCGGATTGATGAGAAACCTCCGAGTCTATTTGCCCTCAACATTCTTCTTCTCCTTCTCCAATCGCTCAGCTCTTGCATTGCTGTCGGATTGTCATCAGTTCCATTTGGTATGTTTGTGCTGCTATCTTCCTCATCGATTACAAAAGATGTCAAGTCAATTATTCTTGGGCCTCTTAAGTTAGAAGCCATTTCCAACTCACCCAATTCGCCTAGCTGAAGGATTTCTTCGTGAGACATTAGAAATTGAGCAATCGCAGTTGAACGAGCTGACAGATTAGACCGAAGCGTTCTGAGTTGCAGCATGGGTTGGTCGTCTACAAGATCGCTTAGTGAATATCTGCAAGAAGGACAAGAAGGGTTGTTTTGAAGCCATGCGTCGACGCAAGGCTGATGCATAAAATGTCCGCAAGGAAGAACGCGTAGTTTGTCGCCTTCTTCGTACTCCACTAGACAAATTGGACAGCATTCATCCTCATCTCCGCCATTTGTACCATCAGTGTCACTCCTGTTTTCACTGCTTGTATAGATCTTTTCTGGTATCGTATCGATTATCTCGGGATGTAGTCCTCTTCCTCTGCTGGGTGTTGCTTGTTGCATCTGGACGGCGAATCCTACCCCAGTCATATCGGCATCGTCAGTTGCTTGCTGTAGCAGTTCTTGGTATCTTTGTGTCAGGCCGAGGAGCAGGGTTAGACTCATCGACATAAACATCAATAAGATAACAATTGTGTGGAGTGCCGTTATTGTTGCCGTATAATCACCCATTGAGTCTGATTCTGCAATGATCAGTTCAACAGAAGAATCCTCTCCAGCCATGTTGATCATCCACAGGCCATGAGTTCCAGCAGTGCTTTGAAACGATCCTCCCCATACAACCATTACCCCTTCTTTGGATAACACGGCAGTGTGTTCATACCTGTTGAAGATCAAATTATCGACCTCTCTCTCCTTCGCCATAGACGCTTTATGCCAAACGGAAACGGAGAAGTCATCAGGGATTGCTGGAGGGTAAGATACGAGTAAATCATCAAACACAAATGCTACCTCTTCCCCGGAGAATACATCCATCCCAGTGGTGTAACCTCCGTAAGCTGCAACAGTTGGACCAGGAGTGCTATTCGTTTTGTCGGCATTATTCCACCCAACCAAACTATGGTACGCTCTCACTAAGAGAGGAGAAACCCAGCGCTTCTTCCACTGGCGCTTATTGAGGTCAAAAATCCACTTTGAGTAATGAAAGGGTTGCACGTGAAAGCATCGGTTAGCTGAACTCTGATTTCGTTTCGAGACAGAGAGAAAGAGCCTTGATTTTGACTTACCATATCATCCAATGATTCCCATTCAGTTGACCCAGCCCAGTCATCACTTGTGTCATCCCGACCCATGCCTCCGTGAATAACGAGGTCGTTTCCTACCAAAGTAGCAGCGTGTGCGGTCCGTGAGCGTGGAACATTATTTAAGTCGTCCATCCAGTCATCATCTAGCCTTTCTTCAATCGTCCGGTTCATTTGATTGTTATCATTGTCGGCTGCGTCATCTACCCAAACTCCTTTACCGTAACCATTAGTCAATTTTTCCCAGGCATTTTGTACCAAATCATATGCCCAAACGTCTCCGAGAGGTAATTCTTCTATCTTGTGGTGAGAGTAAACCTGATTCTGCGATGATGATCCGGTCCCAAACACGCTGTCTCCCTTCACAAACTTGGACGGAGAGTTATCGTATTCCACTCTTGATATTCTCAACCCTCCATACATGACCAATTTGTCGTTATCATCTGATGATGCAGCCGCCCATAGTCCACCTTGACCTTCACCCCTATTAATAAAATTCAGCAGCACATCTGCAGCTGGAGATGAAGTGTCAACTGGTTTGACACGTGGGATGATTCTCTGCCACCCTTTACTTGACTCTTTAGATTCGCCATCTACGTCATCCGCTTTTCTCGCCTCTAGCATTTCTTTCAAATTCAACCTGTATATGTAAGGAACATCTTCCAAGCGAAAGCTCTCCTTTATTCTATTCCCCACTGATTCTTGTTCTTCATCATAAATGAGCCCACCAAACACGTAAAGATGATCATTGTATACGACAGATGAGTGGCCCATTCTCCCAAAAGGAGAACACGATTGAGCTTTTGCCCATGGATCTTGTTCTTGTTTGTCATCATCAGCGTTGAAAAAGCTCATTTCTTGAAAAAGTTTATCTCTAGATGCAATACTATCCTCATCTTTACAAGTTGGATCGTCATGATCGGATGATGTAGTTAAATCAATCCATTGCCCGCTCGTGGTGCGAATGGCAGATGTGATAGGAAAGGCATACACGGGGAAACTCTTCCAATCTTTGTCTGTATAACCTCCAGATATTATCATGTATTCTTCTTCGGTGATTGTTGATGATGATGATATAGTATCTGATTTTTCCTGCACAGTCTCATTGTTGAAATGATTTTCTGCTTCCTGCACAGTCTCGTTGCTGAAATGATCTTCTGCTTGCTGCATAGTCTCATTGTTGAAATGATCTTCTTCAAGATGCAAAGTCTCATTGATCAAATGAATAGTCTCATTGTTGGAATTGTCATCTTCAATCTTGATTGCCTCTTCAGTGACATTAGATGTACTGTTTGTGTTAACAGCATTCCGACGATGTTTTACCGTGCTCGTTTTGTAATTATAAATATCAGCAGAGGCAGCACGCCTGGTTGCAGGTATGTAATTATAACTTTTCGTCCCATAATCTTCCATAATCTTGACCCAAAATGGTGAGGCTAGTGCAGGGGGGAGATCACCACGATCAGAGGAGGATGCATCCTCACTTGGGTACATTTCCATTTGCTCCTTCCGTGGACGCGGATCAGACTGCAATTGTCGCTCATTAGAATCCACTAATTGATCTTCATCCGTACGTTGACCACGCTGCCAACGTAAGACTCGTTGCAAACTTAGCTTGTATTGAGCAATCATGTCAACGCCAACTGTCACGCCTCGGACATGCAAAACCACAAGACATAGTAAATAAATCGATGCCCATGGCAGTAGTAATCTCCGCATTTTTACGCCCTCCTTTCCTGTCTGCGGCTGTCACTCTCTCCTACCGATGCGATGCTCTTATTGATTTGATAATTAACCTGCCCGCTGAGTACATAGTGATATCATTCCTTCTTCGTCGGCCGGCTGGAAGACACCCGATGACGCGAGGCCTTCAGTAATTCATGTTTTGACATGTCACATTATGACACATGTGACACAGAGTATGTCACACGACTGTCACTGTCCCTACTGTCCCTACTCACTGTCCCTACTGTCCCCACTGTCCCCACTGTCCCTACTGTCCCTACTGTCCCTACTATCCCTACTGTCCCTACTGTCCCTACTGTCCCTACTGTCCCTACTGTCCCTACTCACTGTCCCTACTCTCTCTCGCCAAAATGTCATTATTTATCTCTTATGCAAGATGATGAACTTGTGACCTCAATGAGCAACATTGGTGGAATGCCGCCTCTTCAATTGTTTCAAGCATAACACCGAACTCCATTTCTGTCAGACCGAAACAACTTTGGAATGTCCTCATTTTGATGACCTTGACGCCCAACACTTTAACACTCTTCAGAGAGATGCAGCGACTAAACGCCCAATTCCAAATTTCTTCGATCCCGTCGTGAAACTCTACATAAACTAGATGCTCACGACCATAGAATGCCTCTCTGGGAATTATTGTGACGGATTTATCAATTCTGACACGCCTGACATCATCGGGCACAACTTGATCGCCGCCCATGTAGACAAAAATCTCGTCACCCTGCACCTCCGCCATCATTATACAGCGGCGTTCGATAATAAATAACTTCCTTGTCCACAACAACGATGCCAACTTAGCTTGATGATGATGTTAGATTTAGCAAGGCTCGGCTGGTGTGACGGTTGAGGGAATCTTCTCACGACTTGGGAAAGCGACACGAGTGATATTTTGTATCCGACACATTTTTCCGCCATCACCTTACTTATTGTACCTCCTTGACCAACTTGATTCTGCCTTGACTTTAGACGAATGATGTAGTCACATGGCACGATGAAGAATGCTATGATTTTGGTATCGACTTTGAGAATGGATTTTGGTATGATGATGTTGGTGTGGAGTTTGATGCGGAGGATGTTCGGTTGGTGGATATTTTGAGTATTCGGTTGATTGGTAGGGGGGGATAATGATGTGATGTTTGAGAAGATTCAGGTGGTTGCATCAATGTAAAATTTATGTACGACTTGTGTATGATTGTAACCTCATAGATTTAATACGGATGGTGATACTTATAGTTGCTTCGAACTGAATAGCAGAAGCAATGATTCGCCCCACCAGTTTCATCTTTCCAACCCAAACATCATTAGCTTATCTCAACTCCAAAAAGGGGAGGACATTCTTGATCACAATACTTGCACCAGACGTGATGCAGATTTCTTTCCTTGCTCTCTTCCGACGCCCCCTCGTAGTTCGGACTCCCTCCCTCTCAACCACACCTTCCTCCTTCTCATTGAGGTCGGCCTTCCATAGAGCGAGTTCCAGCAGCGTAATAGCCTCCTTCAACATTGCTTTGTGTTCAACTTTGTAGTGATCGAGTCGGCGGATGACTGATCTGATCCAATCTCGTACTACTGCAGTCTTTTCTCGTGCACTAACATCACGAAGAACTTGATTGATTCTATTGATTTCTCCCTTCATTTCATTTCTCCAATTCTCTAGATGCAACGAGGCAACAGTGTTGTGGATCCTCCCAACTAGATCCACTGATGTTAGCTTTGGGCAGTTGCAGAAGATATTGTTGCCAATCATACAATCCAATGGGATGGCAACGAGTTGCAAAGAGGTGCAGCACACGAATGCAGCTTCTGCTAGTGTCTCCAGTCCTTCTGGGAGATCCAAATCCGTCAGCTGTCTACAGTTAGAGAATGCCAACCTTCCAATGGCTTTCACAGACGGCATTTTAATGGTTCTCAATGAGGTGCAATCCTGAAATGCCCCCGCTTCGCCAAATTCTGCCTCCAAAAGGCCGCTACAATTAAATGCCCCCATTTCGATGACCTTGACGCCCAGTAATTTCACACTCCTCAGTGACCTGCGTTACTAAACGCCCAATTCCCAATTTCTTCGATCCCATCCGTGAAACTCTACATCAATTAGACTTCTACGAAATTCGAACGCTCGCCAGGAATTATTGTGACGGACTTGTCAATTCTGACCCGCACGACATCACTGGGCACAACTTGATCGCCACCCACGTAAACAAAAATCTCGCCATCCTCCCCCTCCGCCATCATTATATTCCTCCTTCCTCCATGAATGAATAATCCTCTTCTTGTATGATGGCCATAAATAATGACATTTTGGCGAGAGAGAGTAGGGACAGTAGGGACAGTGAGTAGGGACAGTAGGGACAGTAGGCACAGTAGGGACAGTAGGGACAGTAGGGACAGTAGGGACAGTAGGGACAGTAGGGACAGTAGGGACAGTAGGGACAGTAGGGACAATAGGGACAGTAGGGACAGTGAGTAGGGACAGTGACAGTCGTGTGACATACTCTGTGTCACATGTGTCCATAATGTGACATGTCAAACATGAATTACTGAAGGCCTCGCGTCATCGGGTGTCTTCCTGGTTTGATCTTGTGTAGCGTGAATTTACGACGGGTAATACATTCGCCCGCTCGGATTGAGCAGGTCTTTTTTCTCCCGCGTTGTAGCCACAAAACCACGACAACCAACAAGGTTGCATTGCGGCAGCAACTTGCGTGCAACTAAACACATCAATACTGCCCGCCCATCACTTGGTTCACTGGTCGGATAAAGAAGATATCAATATGGCAACAGATCTGGTTCGGCTCAGTTGCACGTCCAAGGGAACAACAGCGAGGTTAGTCTTGACAATTGCAGGACATATTACGTGCACAGTCACATTTATTGTTTACACTCAAACATCATTTAATTCCTAAACATCCTACTCAATACCGCAGAGCATCATCAACCTGGAAACATGACACTCGCAAATTCGGACCATTAAATGCATTAAACAACAATACAGAAGACGCTTGGAAATCGGCACAGTCGGAAGAAAATGATCCTTTGGCATACTTTGAAATTGACTTCCATCGGCCCGTACAAGTGAACGAACTGCGGATACAATATCAAGGCGGATTTGTTGGCATGGACTGCATTGTCTATCAAAAGAGTGGGGATGAGACGACTGATTGGGAAGAATGCGAAGACTTATTTATAGATCCAATAGATTCGAATGAAGTGCAAACATTTGAGTCAGAAGCGGATGATGCAACAAGTGATAAATGCAGTGCGCTGAGAATTGAATTTGGAAGAAGCACTGATTTTTACGGTCGGATAGTGATATATTCATTGGAAGTTTGGGGGACAGAATAATCATAATCATCAACACATGAGAAGACAGGATCAATACACATGAATTTATGTCCTTGAGAAGGGTCTACTTCATCATCTGGTATTGCTGATAAAGATGTAGAACAAAGTCTTTCATTATCAAACAAACTCTTTTGTTCCTCCTCTACAACACCTGTACAGTTTGCACTGAACGAGATATAAGCTATTACAAGCTCACGCCTACCACTTGTACAATACCTAGCACGCCCCCCCCATCCAGCATCTTGGCAAGATATAAGATAGGTAGGTAGCCCTTCAACAACACAAATTCCTCCCAGGCCGCGCCACAATTGCCGTCTCCCGCCATCTCTCACAGCAATGGCCGGCTTGCTATTGACCATGCGTCCACTCTAGAGATCATTATCCTCATCAGACTGCTGTGCTGGTGCTTTGTTGACCCCTGCTGCTGCTGCCTCCTATCCTCTAATCGTACAATGAACAAGCTTCATCCGCCGCCACCACCACCACCACCACCGTCAGAAAGCAAAGATGAAACCTTCATCGACGGCTGGTTACAGCAAAAAAGCAAGCAGTTGCCGAGTTCCGAAAATATGCAACGTAAACGACAACAATGGTATTCTAAACAATGTCTCTTTCCCACACACATTACCGAAGCATCCATGGTCGACACGTCTCCACTGTTATCGCTGCTGCATGATCATGCAATCGAATCTGATGATAGCTCATTAAGACATCCGTCAGACAAGCAAACAACTGTAGATGAGATGAGAAAGATTGCCAGTCTATGTGCAACCTATAAAACAACAGCTATCCAGAATAAGAAAGAGTTTGAATATAAACGAGCAGTTATTGCAAAGGAACGACAAAGCGAAATAGAATTACCTGCCAAGCCGCCAGACCACCCTGAGTTCACACCTCTGAAGCCTGCTGAAAATGTACTCTTAGCCAAGATTCATGGAACAAACTATAACTTGTGTTTAGCGCGTGCCGTGTGTCCACAGAGAACAAATAATATGCTCAAATGCTGGAAGAGCACAGATCCTCGTGTAGTGAAGGCATTGGCCGAGCAAGGTCTAGATCAGTTAATGTGTATGGAGGAGAGGGAGGCAGTCGAAAGATGTGTTGGTCAGAGTGTACAGAAAATCATGAAAGATATCATAAGCTAATGATGTCACTGATTGGTTTAGTTATTGCTTTCGTCGTCGGACTGATTCTTCTGCCTACGACGACGCTTGCTACGCGCTTTATTCTTTGCCTTCTTTGTAACTGCTTTAGTCGCCTTTTGTCCAGCTCGACTAGCGTCTCCATTGATGAATGCGTCGAGTTTTAGTCTGAGTCTTTTACGAGCAATTTTTCGGTTCTGTTGAAGTGATCTGGTATCTTGGCACTCAACCCTCAGACCAGTGGGAGTGTGGACGAGTATGACTCTGTTACTTGTTTTGTTGACCTTTTGACCCCCAGCACCTGATCCTTTGACGAACTTCTCTTCAAGCTCGTCTTCATTCAGTTCTGGTAATGCGCTTGGCTGTGATGTTTTGTCAGATGAATTGCCTCCACTCTCCTGATTTCTATTTATCACCGATTCAACCTCAAGTAACACTTCTCCTCTCAGTCGCTCATCTGGTAAAAGTGCCACGAGGTCTGAAAATAAATTTAGAAAGTAAATGATATCAAATGTATCTTCTTCCTCTTCATCTAAAGCATTGGCAACATCGCTCCCATTATCTTCTCTTTCCTTTTGCGCATCAAAGTAGAGCATAAGCACCCTCTTCACATAATCTTTTACTTCTTCACTATCCCACTCGATACGCAGCAAATTGGATGACATCTCCTTGAGTGTTGCCACTCTCATTTCTCCTAATATGGTGTGCATTTCTTTGAGTATCTCAACCTGGCGGAGTCGATTTCTTTCTTCTTTCTCTTCCTTTTCTCTCTTCCAGTCGTCATAATTTTCAATAACTTTGTCTATCGTTTCTCCCTTGCCATTCATGGATCCAAATACAGAATCTAACCTCAATTCCTTGTTCCAGACAATGCGATCGAGGTATTTCACTGCTTCTATACGATGTTCTGGCAACGCAAACACAAACTGTCGTTCTTTTCCTGATATTGAATCATTCTCTGCTTCAAATGGAGTCTCGCATAGCGTATCTTCCACGCGGTCGTAGTGTATTATAGAGAATGACGACGCTGGCAGCGTTGGATCCCATTGGATGCGCCGAAGTACTTCCTTTACTGGTGTGAGTTTGTTGCTTGTATTTTCATCAGTATCAGTGTTTTGAATATCTTCTCCACCAAACAATCGACGATACGCTGTACTGTCTACATTTGTCAGCTTCTTCATCCTAGCTTCAACGCCGTGCATACCTCTGCCAAGCATTGATGCTAAGCGGACTGGACTAAGGTGTCGATTGTTGTGTCAAAATTTTATCATCTTCTAAAGACCACTCCATATAGATATTGTCCATTTTTCAATTCATCAGAGGTTGCGTAATGAACTACGCGGCGCTGAAAGTTGCTTGGAGCTGGCTTGAGAGATGAGAAGGCTCTGGTGAATGCAAGTGACCTTAGCATCATGCCAAAGAGCAGAACAGGCCGAGCCATTGTCGTTTGGTGACAGCGATGAGTTGCTTTCCTCTCCGGCTACTGCTGACCGAGATTATGGTAGCGTCGTCATCAACAACAGTGACGCACAAAGCTGCACAAAGTAAGGGGAGTTTGACTA
Organism: Skeletonema costatum; assembly: GCA_018806925.1. NCBI lineage: Eukaryota > Bacillariophyta > Thalassiosirophyceae > Thalassiosirales > Thalassiosiraceae > Skeletonema > Skeletonema costatum. The sequence goes on from JAHBBA010001279.1 coordinate 52,400, forward strand.
CCCCCGAACTGCCATATCCCCCTCCAAACCTTGGTGCCTCCCTCCCTCTCGAACCTATATCTCAAGCCCTCCTCAGCCTGCCTGAAATTCTAATAATAATTACCCCTCCTGCCCACCCGCCGCGCCACTTTTTTGGCGCGTGTCCTCGGGCCGGGCTGCATGCACATCATTGCGTTGCTCGACACTGAATCGATGCATCATCACTTTATTGCCCCGCCTCTCCTTTCCATTCCAGCAAAAGTATCATCTCCACACATGACCATGCTGGTGGAGAAGATAGCGTTGTTTGATTGCAATTTGTGTGCTGACGGCGGACGTGTCATGTGGATTTGTCCTGGACCCGTCAATGCATCAGAGCACCTCCCTAGCATCAACTTTAGAGGGTGATGATGTTGGAGGTGATGGTACCATCATATGGCAAATGAAACGAGATAAATGTGATGAATGGCTTGACAGAGTGCTGATAGAGAGGTCCAGCGATGCGCCTACCATCTTCAGCGTAGCATCATCTGTAGTTGAAGGTTACATGTCAAACGCAAACACGTCTAGCCCACTGTTGCGTCGGGTTCCGTACTGCCATGATGATTTTGGTGTCAGCACTACACAACAATCTGGAGATGAACAATTTGAACCACTGTTTGGCATATACAGCAACGAAAATGATATTGGCTTGGTTTCGCCTACAAGATTTTCGAAAAAGAATCGCAAGCGGACGAATCTAAAATTAGCTATAGCATACCGAGGGCAGGGCTTTTGTGGGTGGGAAGATCAGAGACATGAGTTATACCGTAACAGAAGCAACAGCAGCACCAATAGTAGCAGCACCAATAATGCCGATCAACCTCTTCCATCAGTTCAAGGGACGCTGGCCGACATACTGGGTCCAGTCATTGGAAATTCTCCGACAAATACAAAGCCAATTGAGATCAAAGTAGCAGGGCGAACTGATCGTGGCGTTAGCGCCATAGGACAAGTGTGCCGCGTACGGACATGGAACGAGATCCCTAACGTGGAGGCTTATGTCCAAGAGTTGGTGAACAGAGAAGCAGTTGACAATGATCTTGGCTTGCGCATCACAAACGTTGAACAAGTAGGTCCTGATTTTCATCCTTCTTTCGGTGCATCAAGTAGGTCTTATGTGTACCTCATAGATTTGGAGGATGATACTGACGACAAGGAAACACCAGGAATAACACGTGATCTCGTGCCCAGATTAGATCGTATGCTCCGAGAGTTGGAAGGAAAGGAATTGGATTACTTTGCTTTATCTCATGGGAAAGTAAAGACCCAGACCACTTTCTCCACATTGTATCATTCAAAAGTCAGCATAGTAGAATACATCGGTGGCGATGAACACAAGCGACAAGCATTATGCTTTGAGCTGGTAGGAAATAGGTTCTTGCGTAGAATGGTGCGTCTTCTTGTTGGGACCGCTCTGCGGGAGGCGTACAGAGGAGGTGAGGACAATTCATTAAAACATATTTTGTTGAGCAAGGATCGAAGAGAAAGATCTCGGGCAGCTCCTCCAGACGGACTGATGTTCGTGAGAGCTGAGACATGAAAAGGCACAGTAATCCCTTTGTTCTAAATAATGCTTAGCAATTAACAATCATATGAACACGAAATATGGCATCTCTTGATCTCAACAGAATCAAGATCTCAATCAGATTTGGCTTTCTCAAGGGCCTGATCAAGGTCGGCAAGAATATCGCTAATACTTTCAATGCCAATTGACAACCTAACCATATCGGGAGGGCATCCAGCATCTTTCAATTGCTGCTCACTAAGCTGCGAATGAGTGGTCGAAGCAGGATGAATGGCAAGACTGCGAGCGTCACCTACATTGGCAACATGACTGAAGAGTTGGAAAGAGTCAATGAGCTTTTTTCCTGCCTCCTTACCATCTTCAGCTTGAATTCCAAACACAACCATTGGACCGCCAGTTCCCTTGAGATACTTTTGGGCTTTGAAGTGTTGAGGATCGTCAGGCAGTCCTGGGTACCTAACCCAAGCAACGGAAGGGTGGTCCTTGAGATGCAAAGCTACCTTCATTGCATTCTCAACATGCCTTTCCATACGAAGACTGAGAGTCTCGACACCTTGAATGATAACCCAAGCATTGTCTGGAGACATGCAGCCTCCCAAATTCCTCAATGGCACTGTGCGGCAGCGGAGGATGTATGAAAGCGGAGCAAGTGACTCGGGTAAATCGTGTCCCCAACGCATACCACCATAGGATGTATCAGGTTCGTCATAGAGAGGGAACTTGCCAGAGCCCCATTGAACCCACCCTTGTCAACAATGATACCACCAAGGCCTGCCCCATGACCTCCAACCCACTTTGTCAAAGATGATACCACAATGTCCGCTCCGAATTCAAAGGGTTTGCAGAGGTAGGGCGTAGAGAATGTGGAATCACAAATCAATGGCAACCCGTGTCCATGAGCAATCTTGGAGATCTCTTCCAAATCACAGATTTCCAACGCTGGGTTGCTGCAGCTCTCACAGAAGAATGCACGAGTCTTATCGTCCACCAATTTGTCAAAATTTTGTGGATCTTCGGCATCGACAAAGCGGACCTCAATGCCAAACTTGACGAGTAGATCATTGAACATAGTGAATGTTCCACCATAAAGTGCTGAGGCGGAGACAATGTTGTCACCCTGGGATGCAAGGTTGATGATGGCATAGAAGATGGCCGTAGTTCCACTTGATACGGTCAAACCTGATAGAGGATGTCCTCCTTCGAGCTGAGCATAACGACTCTCGAGCACATTATTAGTGGGGTTCATGATACGGCTGTAGATGTTACCAAGCTCCTTCAGCTTGAACAAATCAGCAGCATGCTCGGTGTTCTTGAAGATGAACGGAGTGGTTCGATAGACGGGTACCCCGCGAGGAGCGCCTTGGCCGAGACCGAGATGAACGTTTGGATCAGGATCATATCCACCATGCAACGCGATGGTATCAAATCCTTGCGGCTGCTTCTTTTCCTCTTCTGATGACATGATGGTTTATGATTAGATGTGGTAATATTGTACTTTCTTACTTTCACTTATGTGAATGTATTGGTTGGTCAGATTGATGCTGGGCAAAGATATCTTTTTTGATATCTCTGGCAGATGGTAGATATCTGAAGCACGTGAAAAGGTATTGTTCGTTATTGTTCCAGCCAAATTATCAGCGAGCTCCTGCAACTGTTGCCTTGAGGCCGTTCCTTAGCTTTTCCCCAAACCACAAACGTAAAGCAAACCTGTGGGCGATGCCACGTAGGAACTCCCCTAAGAGGGCGAATCCCCTTTTTGGAACCGCGTTTCCTGAAAAAAATTACCCAAAGCAATTTGCTTTAGGGAACACCAAAACGTCGCCGCAAAGCCGTCAGCCGCCGATCCACCACCAGTAGATAGAGTAGATATCCACCACCAAGCTATTCTTGTTGTATCGCCCGCAGCATTCGCCCCAGTATTACGTCACTCCCTTCCTTCTTTGCAGTACTGCTGCTTCCCTTCGTGCAGAATTTACACACCTAACCAAACATGTCAACCGGATCCCGGTGCACAACACCAACATTATTAACTATACAACCTAAACGATGTACATTGCCCAAAATAACTGCGGTTGTGGGTTCCAGAGGCAGTAAAAGCAAAAATTCTTGAGAGGCCAGTGGATGGGGAATATGCTTACGCTTCTGGGAAGAATGTGGGAGACCTTATTCACTTCATCCGACTCCGAATGAAGAATTGGGATGTGTTTAATGGGCCCACAGGTGCTACTATTGTAAACGATAAGTCAAATGACAACCCACCTCATACCGCTAATGTCTTGATTGAAGCTGTCAATGATTTGGAATGGGATACCAGCAGTGACAACGAAAGAAAGACCGCAACAGGGCTGATTTATAATGCCTGCACTTCTGGAAGTGTAACTGTAGCTTTCAAGGAAGCAAAATCGTCAGCGTTGAAAACTATATTCAGTTATATTGCTGCTGAAGGTGATGCTACTGCTGCTGATGTACTTTACGAAATTGTCAACAAGAATGAGTTAGCTTCAGATGATTATGACGCAGATGAAGTCAAAGAAGCTGTAGAATACTTTCGCCGCATTTCTAACCCCGAACAAACAAAGATGAAGAGCTACAAAAAGCATTTTTACCCCTTGGGATGGTGCGTATTTTGGCTCCAAGGACCCCTGGCTCCTAGGAAGAATCGTCTAAATATACTTGAACTCGACGACGGCACGGATCGGAAGAAAGAGGACAATAGCGGGCGGAAAAATCATCGTGAGAATGAGAAGAAACTTAAGGATGATGAGCGTAGCACTGGCGCTGCAAACGGTGGTGGTAGGGGGATTGCATATCGTGATCAAAAGGATCTTGCATTGATTGCGCAGCAGCAGCGGAAGCAGGATCAACATGATTTCGTCGCAAAAATGGCGCAGATTAGTACCGTGTTGAAATCATTGGAGGCGACTCGCGAGAGCACAATGAAGATGGCGTCAGAGTGGAGACTTGGTGGGGACATGGATCAATGGAGGAATTATATGAACAAGGTTGAGAGCCTGGGTATGCAAATTGAAAGCAAACGAAACGAGTTGGATGTGTTGGAACACAGAACTAGGGATGATACTTCTCATGTTGATTCTTTTCTTTCCATTGGAACAGATACTAGTGGAACTAAAAGCACAGCTACGAAACCTACATCTGCAAATGAGCCTGCCTCTGCAAAGAAGACTGCCTCGGCAAAGACGACTACCTCGGCGAAGAAAGCAACCTCGGCGAAGAAGGCGAAGATGATTACCTCGGCGAAGAAAGCAACCTCGGCGAAGAATCCAAAAATCTACAACGAAGCGGAAGGCGGTAGATCTAACTTATTCGGATAGCGATGATGATAGTGAAGATGATGATAGTGATAGTGAAGATGATAATAGTGATAGTAACTAAGAAATCACATTATACTTATTTAAATTTGGTGTATACCACGTGGTTCTGGTCCTCTACTTTTGGGCCACACCACTTCACCACGTCTGAACTTGATATCAAAATGCTCAATCAATTTTGATCTGAAATATTGCAGGCTAAGATTACGAACATAAACGACACCCTCTCCTGATTCAACTAGAGCATCCGCCATTTCGTCGTCGTCTTCCTCATTGTCTTCGTCGTCGTCTTCGTCCATGTCCATCATTCCTCCAATTGTAGATGTATCGTACTCACGAATCTGAGCAGGCGAGAGTAGGTTACGAATTGCCATTGGAGTGTCACACTCTTCCAAACCTCCTATCTCACCCTCCCACTCACTGGCATTGACACTGACTCCATCCCAAGCTTTATCTAACCCATCTACTTCAAGCAACCAATTATGCAATGCGCAGCATGTCAACCATACTCTATCAACAGCCTGTGTCGAATGGAGACGCACACCCGTCTTCAATATCCTCCAGCGCCCCTTCAAGATACCAAAAGTACACTCTGAAAATAGAATAGAATTAAAGCAAGTAAGCGTAAGTGTAGAGTAGAGATCAAATACAGAATATTGCGAAGATGATGAACGTACCAACATCTTTACGCATTGATTCCAACCACGCTGACCAGCGGATCTCTTCTATTTTTACACAATTGGACATAGGAGGGACAGTGGTAGACCAGTTATGATATCCATTGTCCACAACAATCCAAACACCCTGGTACTGAACAGCAACAACCTCTTCGCCGCGCCTTTCAAGTAGCTCAAAAGTATAATCATCTAGCTTCTCTCCCCTCTTTATATCACGAATGAATGTGTCAAAAAGAATGAGAGTCTTATCATTGAATGAGCCAGGGTTGCCAAAGGTTGTTGCAAGAATGCGACGTCGATGATTAACTGTAGTGTTGTACGTGCGACATGCACTTTTGGACTTAAACCCAATGTGTGCACGTCTGTTTTTCCAATTGCACAACTCATGGATAATGTTAGTTGCATCTGTTGACGCAAAGGCTCCAGGTAATCCAGCGATGGCGAACTCGTGCATGTGCTCCTGCACTTCTTCTTTCGTCTGAGGTGCCCTGACATACCTTTCATACAACACGGTGCTGCCAATCTTGATAAATTTGTGAAAGAAATTCCGATGGACTTCCTCGGAAATAGCAGTAGATTCTTCTAGATCATCAAACGTAAGACCTCTTCCAAGGTATCGGAAAGCACCAAGAATTAATAACTCCAGAGGCGAGCTAGATTTACCCTCTGGAAACCATTTCTCCTTTCTTGCTTCCTCTACAAACCACTTGAATTGTGCATAGGGGTGTCGAAACCGACGTCGAAACTTGCGGAGGAATCTTGAATCATCTTCTTGTGGGCAGGCAACATACATATGCCACCACAAAGATTCCTTTGGAGGAATAGCCTCCAATTGCCCATTTTCATTGCGCCGAGCTAAGATAATTCTCTTCTTCCTCCTCTTCTTCTCTTTGGGGGCATCATCTTCATCTTCAGTGTGATAATCTTCATCATCATGTATCATAGAGTTGAAGACTTCAACCTCGTGGTGATCGTGTTCATCCATCATCATGTTCAGGTACTGCTGAATATCAACAGAACCGGTCGCAGCGTCAAACCAGTTATCTTCCTCCTGCATGTCGGCGAGGATGTTTGCCGCATCAGCGTAAACCATGTTGTCAATATTAATCGACGACGATATTGAGTTGTTACTTCTGCGGCGTTACGTAAACTTCTGCGGCATTACCTTTGTGAATGCAGCATCGGGTGATGCAGCTTGCACCATAGAATTCGGCGTCGAAAACTGACTCAGACACGTGTTGGGCGAGTACAAGCCACACGATGAGAACGGAGGGTGTTCCTCGCCATTGTGTGTCTGTAGGGAGGGGTCGTGGCGCTTTTTTGGCACAATGGCGCCACTTTGATGGTTTTTATGTTTTGGTTTGGGTAAATCGCTAAGGGACGAGAGGCAAAAAAAGGTCCCAAAAGCAAAAAAAATACATTTACGTTCTCGTTCTGGTAAAAACATATAGGAAACGGCCCTGACGACCGGACTCCGAGCTTTCCGAGTCCAAAAGCGGGAGCAGCAAGAGGACAGGGCGAGCGCATCTAATATAATGCGGCTGTTTCTCGTTGCGGCGTGCTGGCAGCAAGGTTGTTCTGGGCAGGTGGAGGTGTTCGCAGGCGGTCCAATGTCCAAGTGTTCGGGCAACCTGCTCTACATGGGGGTGTTTCCTTGTTGCGACCAAACTTTTTTCTGTCAGTTGAACTTGCCCGTGTCACTTTTAAAATACTCTAAGCTTCCCCACTGCAATCAACGGACCAAACGACGCCCGACGCCACTTGAAGACTTCGGCTTCCACTGATTGCATTGCCACAATTAGGAGTACAAGGATTGTTTGTGAACTTCAGCAAAACTCAGACGACGACAAAAGATGAGCGGGGTGGTGGTAAAAATGAGACGCCTTGCTTTTTGCTCGACACTTATTTGTGTGCTCCCACCATCTAATGGGTTTTCGTTCGCAACCTCCAACACTGTCAACCTCAAGACAGTGGCTGTGCACAACCCAGTGACAACCATGTCGCGATATACTCTCGCTAGAACACTATACACCCACACATCGCCAACGCTTACAGTATTACAAATGGCCTACATTCCGCCAGAAGATGCCGAGAAAGCAAAGACGACAAAACCAAAACTACCTCAACCTAAAATCGGTGATGTGGTTAGATACTTCGACATAGACGGTGGTCTTGCAGAAGGACAAGTGCTCGTTGGCAAAATCTCATTAATTCAACCAATTCGATCTGAACCATCCAGTGAAGATGGAACGAACAAATGGCTTGTTGAAATAAATGAAATGGAGGATGTAGGTGATGGATACTACGCAGATTATCCTTCTAGGAAACGTCGCAAGTGTGCCCTCCGAAAGTTGGAAGAAATTGCACCAGTTCCTGCATCATTTGTTCGTACCGAAGATGCATACAAAATTCCTGTTGAGCGTGGTACAAATAGACCACTTCCAAGTCATGCGAGTTATGATTTGATCGGGTATGAAGGACCAGCAGCTGTGCCTATCAACCAGGATGTAGTTAAGACGGATGGAGAGAAATATGGTAAAATCAAATACGATTTGATTCGGAATTCTGCCATTGCAGGTGCGGCTGGAGCAATTGTTGCACAACTAGTATCGGGGTCAAATATTGCTCTGATTTACGCAGCAGGAGCGTTTGCTGGAGTTGCATACTTGTTCTTTCTGGGGATTAAAACTGATACTGTTGGGAGTGAAGATGCAAAGCTTGGTTCAAACGTATCAAATTTGAGATTTGTGTTCCCTGGATTGGTTCTTGTGGGTGTTGCGTTGAATAATAAGATGAGTGGTGATTCCAATCCTGTGTCAACTCCTGGGATGTTTAGTACCGTGACTCCACAACAATTTGGTGCGGCAATGGCTGGGTTCTTAACATATCGGGTACCCTTGTTTGTGAGCCAGTTGTCTCCAGTTATTTCAGAAAGTGCTGCCGACATGGTACCAGGAAGTGCGGGTATGGCAATGCGCCTAGCACAAGACGCAAAGAACAGGGGAGTAGACATGTCTTTATTAGAAGACAAAGCTGCTAAAGATGGTTTGACTACTGTATTCCTTGTCAGTGGTCCAGAGGCAACCGGAAAAACTACGCTTGTGAACAAGCTGCTAGAGAGTGACTCTCGTTTTGTGAAACCTGCGCTTGTGGATAGAATTGCAGATGCCGTGAAATTCGAGAGACTGCAACAACGGGGTGAATTTTTAGAGGTCGACCAATCTGGACGATATGGACTAGCAAAAGAAGGAGTGCTAGAAGCAGCTGGTCAACCATCTGATCAGAAAAGGGGAAAACAAAGTTGTGTGTGGATGCTGACGTTGAACTAGCGAAAAGATGGGACGTATCTGGGGCTCGCCTTGTTGGGGTGGATAGGATTGGATGATCTCGATAAATTTGAATCCAGAATTTGGAAGACGAAGATATCTTCAGGGATGGGCATCCCAGAGATGAAACTGAGACACAGTGCGGGCTAACAATCCGTCAAGTTTGGAAGGATATCGAATTTGGAGTTGACAGGGAGTCTTTGAATTTACAATCGAATGAAGATTCGAGACAGTTTAAGCAACTGAAAGATGACCGCGTCGTATTGCTTCAAATAGACAGTAAATATAGTCTAAATGCAATAGGGTGGTAATTTTAGCTTTTTTTTTTGACCTCTAGTGTGGGATACTTTTCATAGATCATGATTGTCAAAAACCCGCTCAGGATTATATGTCATAGAGGTATGCAGAATCCAAGGATAATCACCTCTTTCCACACCAACTGCAATTGATTGCTTTGCTCCAGTTTGTGTAACATCTAAAGCAAAGATTGGGTATTCTGTATGTGAAATATTAGAGTGCAGATTGGCGACATCACTTCGCCAACAGAGTATGAATCCCACACAGACACTTTCCTTCAATGCCCCAGGTCAGGAGCAAATCCTCATTTTTTCCACGACAATACTTTGCTCCAAAGACCTGTCGTCCAGATCCTCCATCAAGAATTGATACAACAGATGGTCGCAAGGATATTGAGTTGCCAGTCCCTACATTTTGAAGATACCACAGGATCACTCTGCCACTAGCAATGCATGTAGCCAAACGAGTACGGAACTATCCCACTCAACCGCCGTTTAAATGCCCACCTCTACCACCAAAGTAGCAGGGGGGAGACTTAACACACACTGTTCTCGCTGTATGCTCTCATCCTCGTCTACGTTGGATGCAGCGAGAGATAGCACACGACAGGTTCCATCTGACAATGCCGCAGCTAACAAATCATTGGATTCACTGTAAGATGCATCAAACACATATAGCTCATTCTCAGGATTTCGTGGACCACCGAATTGATAGGTTTGTGAAGCATCATCTAAATGTCGAGAATTGAATTGATGACAATGAGAGAAAAACTTTTTTTGCCTTGCATTGGGTGATTTCCGAAAGAACTCTCCTCGTTGCCATTTTCAATCGTCCAGAGGTATACAGAATCATGTGCTGATGTTAGCATGATATCTATATTCGGATAGGAAGGACTTTGAATGAATTGCAGGCATATATTTGAGGACGTTCTTCGTCATCTTCCACAAAATGATTGAGTGAGCCGACGCATTGCCATTCTAGCTTTTGTTCCTCCTCATTTTCAATAGCACTCCACAGCCCGAACAACGCCATCGCACCGCCAGATGCTAGGCCACATATTTTTCTACACCACCACATTCTGTTGTAAATTTGAATCATTGTCATTTGTAATTTTCATCCATGCCACGCGAAGACATTCGTAATTTGTATCCATGCCTTCACTCAACGTCGCCACTAGTTTGTGAGATTGCACCAGCCAGATCCGTACTGTCGAATCTTCGGAAGCAGTCGCCAGATACTTTCCATCGGGAGAAAATGCCGTTCCGTAGATGGGGTCGCGATGTCCTCCCATGCACATTCGTTCATTTTGGGGTCGCCGTGGTGATGATGGTGCTGTGTTTAGGATTGGTGATGGTTAGCGGCTCTCCGAAGAAGGAGGAGTGTAGAGCATTGGCTTCATGGAAAGCCTGCGGGCGAATTTTATGCGGATGTTCGTTCGGCATGATGATAATGATGACGTGATGATAATGTCTGTCTAACAACTGAAAACTAAAGCAACACACTGCAACACTGAACTGCCGATTTTGCATGTCAGTGCCTGCTGGGACATCGTCATGCCTAGAGATTATTTCCTCCATAATTCATACCAATTCCTCTGTATCTAGGCTGGATTTGAAATCTTTTTTGGTGGAAAAATTTTTGGTGTGGTGGTTTGCTCTGGGCCTGGCTAGCTCTGCAATCTCTCCGTAAATCCTCAATCATAACTGTTCCTGTGCAACTAATTATAGTTCATCATGTTTGGCTACTTCAGTATGCAGCGCTAAGAGGGCTCGGAAGCCCAAAAAGAAAACTAAAAACAACTGGTTTGGTGAGTTAGAAAAATTGAATTGGCTTGCGTGTTGGATAAAAAATGACAATAGACAAATAGGTACAATAGACAGCACCAACATGACATGCCCAACATGTGATTTGTTGTTTTGGCTCACCAAAACTGTATTATGTATGTACAACGAACCCTTTCGCAGAACGCTTGACTCTCGATCAAAACAAGCAATTGTGCAAGGCGGCTAAACTACGTCATGGCGGGGCCTAAGAAGGATCTGATTGATCGACTCCTAGACGATGATTTTTACATCCCAATTTGGTCCCGAAGGAAACTTCTTCAGCCTCAACGTTGATCAAATCAAACAACTTTGTCGCGCACGCAACTTGCAAGTTAGTGGGCAGGAAGTTCGACTTGGTGTTGCGCATCCTACACTGTGATAATGACAGCACGCCAGATAGGGAACAACCCTCAAGCGTGCTGCCACAGAAACTGTTTCGGAATTAGATGCGGCAACCGGACAAGTTGTGGAGAAAACACGTGCCAAAGAAACGTAAGAAGGCGGCTCCCTCAGCCAGTAGGGCGTATACGAGAGTTCAGAAGAAGATTGAGTCGGGTGAAGCAAAAGAAGTATCAGGTATGTACAAAATTATGATCAAATGTGTTTGTTTATGTTATTTCATTGACTGACCTTATACTCCTACAAACATGAATACAGAGTCACTGGGGCAGCAAGACGCCACAGTAGCGATGTCTATGGACTTGTTGCAACCCTCTTGACTGACGAGGCACTCCCTAATCTCACAAAAGATCCACGCCTCTCATTGGACATTGCAAAGGCGGCCATTACCTCACTGACTGACAATTTTCACACCATGCAAAGACCCGGATATGATGATCTCGGGGGGTTGGGGCACTATTGACAACTCGTTGTGCACAATTGCGGAAAAGGTCAAGCCTCTCCTATCTGAAGAAGAGAAAGAAGAATTTGCTAACTGGATTGAAGAGTGGGATAGTATCGGTGAGCCTTATGGTCTCACTATGGACACTGATCTCTTGAAGACAGCTGCATTTATTCGAGGTGAGGACGATGGTAAGAAGAGTGAAGGAGAAGAAGTCGATGAGCGCAAGCCTGCTGCAATGCCTACGAAAGCTGACGAGGATGAAAAAGTGAAATCTCACGGTGAAAACTTGATCAAAGAAAACGTCAAAAATGAAGAAACAAGCAGCTTAGGGCCAAGGGGATTGATTTGCCTTAGAATTATATTCTAAAAAACAACGAAGATAGAAAGAAGCAAAGTGTTTTTTTGCACTTACATAACCTTCAAACTGAAAATATGCATCCTTTCCTTTACCAAAGAACCATTTTTTGTAACAACAAATGCGAAATGAAGACATCATGAGGCCACAAACGAGGCTGTAGAATTGCGTGTAATAAGAGAGAAGAAGCAGTGAGTCATTGAATTGATGTTATTATACCACCGTTATCACCCATAATAGGCCATACATTGAGCAATGTACCGACCTTGACAGCGCTACAAATAAAATGAACGAACGGGATGACCGATGAAGGAAAGTGTGCCATCGCACGACACAAACGAAACTCTCAACGAATACACAACGAATTATGGAAGCATCTGTTGCACTACTCAAGCTCTTTTTGGTCGTATTGGCGTCGCTACAACGTCGTAGGTGACCTGATGAGGTTCAATTTGAAGATCGACGTCGACACTACTACATCTCGCACCATATCGTATCTAACGCTTGATGTGAATATGCCAATCAAGTGCTTCTAGTGGACCCATTAAAGTTGCTCATCTAGGGTCGTATATGATAGCTTTATGCTTTCGCACTCATCACTCGGAGCTCTTGTGTGCCGCATAATATGCGTTATTGGCGTCCGCTCCAAACGGCGTTTAGGTGACCGGTGAATGTAAGCCCAATTTGGGGGGAGTGGTCAAGCGGTCTAGTTCGTTCACTTCCTAGCACGCTTGGCATGCGTCTAGTCTATCTAGCTGTGAATATACCAATGCAGTTAGATGCTGTCTAGTGGCCACGGCCTTCACAAAATGTGTCGCTCAGTGGTCTCATGATAAGAAGCTATCTTTTGCACTGCCTCAAGTTGTATTGGCTTGGGGATGGTCGTTAGGGGGTGGGCGAGGGTGACGAATACTTCGACTTATACCCCCCCTAAGAGCGCAGCCTAGCCCCCAGAGAGCAGTGGGTATATATTGCCCTACCGGGTAGGTGCGATTGGAGTACACGACTGTGCCAGAACCCCATCTAGCCACTTTCGCGATGTATCGGCAGCCATTCTATGCTACCCGGCCGGCGCACCCCCACATGTGGATGGCAAGTTCTGCTCATCGTTGCTTTTCGAGGCGTGTTAAGGAGCTTTAGTTATCGTAATTCTAGTTACGGGCTGGACGTTGACGCTACCGTACGTTAGGATATAGGAAGCCAAACCTGAGCGTCTATACCATGGTAGACATTTTGTCACAATTCCACTTTCACGTGAGTGAAAACAAAAGCATTGTCCTGCTTGAAGAAGCGAGGTGAGTCAATTGTTCAGTGGCTTACATGCGCGTCGCCCCGCGTCTGGCTATGCTTACGGAATTGCTTGAGTAACTGCCTATCTAAAGTCTAGCGGTGTGATAGGGTTTTCGCAGCGTAAGGCGCATGTATGTCTGACCTGGCCCATTAGCAGGGCTTCCGTCTGGGAAGCTACCACCGACAATTCCGAGCAAGGTCAACTCATCATTTAAGGCAATATCACCCAATTATTGTCGGTATTAATGCCCACAACCGTACTTTATCGCACACCTATCCACTATAAACCATCAGAGAGTCTTTCATCCCGTTCAAAAGCGCTTAAACCTGTTCTTATGTGCAATATTTGGCGTCTACGAAATGTCGATGGAGCGTCCGACATGTAGCTGCTGCCAAGGGCTCCATCCTCTGTATTTTATCGGCAATTTGGTTCCCCCATCCATCAATATAATAATGATGGTTGAACAGAGTAAGTTATGTCGGTGCAAGTCCCAAATAGAACGTTTATTCCATGAAAAACGTTATTATGTGCTCGTGTCGGACGTGTTCAAAATTCCGCAGTGTATAATGGAAGGGGGTGGGTACTATCATACATTTGTTGGTTGAAAGTCGCGTATCATATATATAAGAATGGCGGAGGCTTGTCTGGGGGCTGCATATTGCAACGGAGATGATGCTACTTCTCGTTACGAGGCCGAAGAGCTGAACAAGTTGCGAAATCCGTCGCATCGCTGCCTGCATTAATTTCTCAATGTAGTCGTCATTTATCATCGCAAATCTGGGCACAAACGTTTTACATGATACCATAGACGAGATGTGCTGAGGGATTAACTTTAGTTATTCATTTAGGTATTGATATATGGCGTAGGAGATAAGCCGCCATGGTGACATGATGATTTGGCTCATTTTCGTGGTTTTTGATGGATGAGTTGAGGGGGCCAAGTGCGCTCATACAAGGGGGCAAGCCCTCGAGTATCACTAAAGCATGTAAAAACGTCTTCATAGCCCCCAAAAGGGGGATAGTGGAAAAAATATTTTTTACGAGAGATGAAGTCCATGTGCCCTGCCCCCTGCTGCCTTGCTCTCACCTCACAAGCCAACAAACATTGACAAACACAAACCTCTCCGAGGAATCGTCAACAACAGTCGACTTCTACAGACAACGACAACGACAGGCGTCGGCATCAAAGGTTAGTTCTTCCATGATTATGATGATTGTTACTTGGCAGAAGGAAGAAGAAGCAAGAGAAAGTCAGGAGTGTAATGTGTTTGATAAAGTTAATGGCCTTCGGGTCGCCCTCTGCTTTGGTGGTTGCAGGGTGCTCGGCTGCATCAATAGTTGTGGTTTTCATGGTGTGCGAATAAGCGGTAGTAGGTTGACGTGTGCGTATATTTCCCCACTGTTTACAAGCGAGGTATACATGCGTCAACTGCTGGTTAGCCGTAATTTGCATGCCATGGGGAATCATCTATCGATCTCGAGCTAACGTCCCCCTTCGAATATTTTGCACGTGATTCTCTTTTGGACGGTGATTGGAGCCATTGGTTCACATTCCTATTTACAATGCCTCATCTAACCATCCATGATCCATTTCTTCTCTTTTCATCTATTGAAGGCAGGAAACATCACTGCACCGCAGTTCCCCATCGGCTTCGGCACGATACCTCATCTTTTTGTTCAGAAGGAATGATGAATCAAGTTGGAGGGATGTACACCTAGCAAATGAGAATATCCACAATTGAAGTCTCATTAGGCACGGGGACTTCAACTGGGATTATTGCATCTAGGTGCTACAATGAAGACTGTACTCAACGGAATGTTCTTGGAATCTCCTTGTTGGAAGATCCACCACGCACCGTAAGTCGCTCCGCCGATGAAGGCCAGCCAAACCGATCATAATGAGGGCGGCAGCTGAACCTTTACCTGGCAGTCTTCTTTGGATCTTTCGTGAACTGCTCGGTGGATTGATTGGTGAGGGAGAGGGTTTGGGAACAGGCGCTCCAACTGCAGGGAACAGATTCGGTTCGGCACAGAGCAATGGGATTGGTGCCAGACTTCCACTTGCTAAGACAACTGTACTGCAGTAATAGGTCCTGGAGTTAGGAAGGCCCACCTTTTCCATTTTGCAATGTTCGACTTGCACCAACTCGTAAAACTCTGGCATCTGGTATAACCATGGATGAACCTCACTCAACACAAACGAAGACCCAGTGGTTAATACATTTCATCAATAGCTTTCATGCAAGATAAACAACTTGGGAGGATACGACGACATAGTGTTTAGTGCTCAATTGTCTCAAAGATAGTAGTTGTCTCTTGTAGGTTTCCTTTTAGAGTCGATTCCTCTCCCTATTCTTCTTCTTTCTCATTCTAACCTTCCAATGAGTGTAGAGTTTGATTCTATTTAATTGCCAAGCTAGCATTGCGATTTCACTACTCAAGCAAATTTATATGTAAATCAGACAACTACAGCCTCGTTGGTGACCTGATGAGGCCCAAGTTGGGATGGCCGCCGGTACTACTCAGCACCATATCGTATCTAACGCTGTTACTATGGCAATCCACATGTTGTAGGGGCCCATGAAAGTTGGGTACGATAGTATAGAAGGATATATGCCACTACTCAAGCTCTTTATATGTATATCGACGTCGCTGCAACGTCGTAGGTGACCTGATGAGGCCCAAGTTGGGATGGCCGCCGGCACTACTCAACACCATATCGTATCTAACGCTGTTACTATGGCAATCCACAGGTTGTAGGGGCCCATTAAAGTTGGGTACGATAGTATAGAAGGATACATGCCACTACTCAAGCTCTTTATATGTATATCGACGTCGCTGCAACGTCGTAGGTGACCTGATGAGGCCCAAGTTGGGATGGCCGCCGGTACTACTCAACACCATATCGTATCTAACGCTGTTACTATGGCAATCCACAGGTTGTAGAGGCCCATTAAAGTTTGGTACGATAGTATAGAAGGATACATGCCACTACTCAAGCTCTTTATATGTATATAGACGCCGCTGCAACGTCGTAGGTGACTTGATGAGGCCCAAGTTGGGATGGCTGCCGGTACTACTCAACACCATATCGTATCTAACGCTGTTACTATGGCAATCCACAGCCTGTAGGGGCCCATTAAAGTTGGGTACGATAGTATAGAAGGATACATGCCACTACTCAAGCTCTTTTGACGTGTATCGACGTCGCTGCAACGTCGTAGGTGACCTGATGAGGCCCAAGTTGGGATGGCCGCCGGTACTACTCAACACCATATCGTATCTAACGCTGTTACTATGGCAATCCACAGGTTGTAGGGGCCCATTAAAGTTGGGTACGATAGTATAGAAGGATACATGCCACTACTCAAGCTCTTTATATGTATATCGACGTCGCTGCAACGTCGTAGGTGACCTGATGAGGCCCAAGTTGGGATGGCCGCCGGTACTACTCAACACCATATCGTATCTAACGCTGTTACTATGGCAATCCACAGGTTGTAGAGTCAGATTAAAGTTTGGTACGATAGTATAGAAGGATACATGCCACTACTCAAGCTCTTTATATGTATATCGACGTCGCTGCAACGTCGTAGGTGACCTGATGAGGCCCAAGTTGGGATGGCCGCCGGCACTACTCAACACCATATCGTATCTAACGCTGTTACTATGGCAATCCACAGCCTGTAGGGGCCCATTAAAGTTTGGTACGATAGTATAGAAGGATACATGCTCCTACTCAAGCTTTTTTCACGTATATCGACGCCGCTGCAACGTCGTAGGTGACCTGATGAGGCCCAAGTTGGGATGGCCGCCGGTACTACTCAACACCATATCGTATCTAACGCTGTTACTATGGCAATCCACAGGTTGTAGGGGCCCATTAAAGTTTGGTACGATAGTATAGAAGGATACATGCCACTACTCAAGCTCTTTATATGTATATCGACGTCGCTGCAACGTCGTAGGTGACCTGATGAGGCCCAAGTTGGGATGGCCGCCGGTACTACTCAACACCATATCGTATCTAACGCTGTTACTATGGCAATCCACAGCCTGTAGGGGCCCATTAAAGTTTGGTACGATAGTATAGAAGGATACATGCTCCTACTCAAGCTCTTTATATGTATATCGACGTCGCTGCAACGTCGTAGGTGACCTGATGAGGCCCAAGTTGGGATGGCCGCCGGTACTACTCAACACCATATCGTATCTAACGCTGTTACTATGGCAATCCACAGGTTGTAGGGGCCCATTAAAGTTTGATACGATAGTATAGAAGGATACATGCCACTACTCAAGCTCTTTATATGTATATCGACGTCGCTGCAACGTCGTAGGTGACCTGATGAGGCCCAAGTTGGGATGGCCGCCGGTACTACTCAACACCATATCGTATCTAACGCTGTTACTATGGCAATCCACAGGTTGTAGAGTCAGATTAAAGTTTGGTACGATAGTATAGAAGGATACATGCCACTACTCAAGCTCTTTATATGTATATCGACGCCGCTGCAACGTCGTAGGTGACCTGATGAGGCCCAGTTGGGATGGCCGCCGGTACTACTCAACACCATATCGTATCTAACGCTGTTACTATGGCAATCCACAGGTTGTAGAGGCCCATTAAAGTTTGGTACGATAGTATAGAAGGATATATGCCACTACTCAAGCTCTTTATATGTATATCGACGTCGCTGCAACGTCGTAGGTGACCTGATGAGGCCCAGTTGGGATGGCCGCCGGTACTACTCAACACCATATCGTATCTAACGCTGTTACTATGGCAATTCACAGGTTGTAGAGGCCCATTAAAGTTTGGTACGATAGTATAGAAGGATATATGCCACTACTCAAGCTCTTTATATGTATATCGACGTCGCTGCAACGTCGTAGGTGACCCGATTAGGAGGCTCAGTTGGGGTCGCAGCTAGCACCATACCACATATCAGGGCTAGCGCTGTGAATTTTGCAATGTGCGAATTTTGCAATGAGCGTCTCTTATTGGCCCATCATTGTTGGTTACGTTAGTATAGAAGGATATATGCCACTGCTCATGCACTTTGTATTTTAGATACCAGATGGTACATGTTGGAGCTTCGCATTGCTTTGACTTTGCGGGGACGATGTTAGTTGGGACACCGCTGTAGTTGGTGTTTTTCTACTCTCTTCTGAGGTGAGGCGAAATGGTTTTCGTCCTCCGACATACCGACCATGCATGAATAATTTTTCACAACATAAGTGCTTCCGCCGAACTTCCGGAAAAGTTGTTCTACGTCATGATGACGTTCAACCACCTCCCTACCACAACATAAACAAGTAGGACACCAGCGTCATCGCTTAGCACCATGATGTTTGCTACTCGCCCCGCCGCTATCAACGCTGCAAGGAGTGTCTTTCGGCTCCGACCAAGCAGTGCAGCGTTTGGCAACAACAATGTGGCCGACGCTGCTACTACACAACAAAAACGTCTAAAGACATCATCGCCAGAGTTTGATGCTGTAGTCAAGAAGGCTTTCCCAGGTGCCATTTCAAACACGGATCTCGTGAATAAAGTTGTTGGCGTCTTGGAAGGGAAAGGGTTTGCGAATGGAAATACTCTATTGGCGACATCCCTCTGTGCAGATGAACTTGCAAGAGTCCTCGAAGATGAATTTGTGAGCGTCTACGGCAACAACTTTAACCTCGGTGGGTTATCCGGCTTTCCCTTTGCTGGTAACACTGGGTTTGGTGCCATGGCAGCCCATATTCCCGATGATGGATTCTGTCTATTGGTCCACGGACCCCACGTTGGTATTTGTAAAAATGGGCAAATCGGAAAGGTCGAGCGACAGGGGATTGCACTCGTTGATAACTGCTGCGGTAGTGCTATTGCGGCATCCAATTATCTGAAGGGAATCACTCATGGAGGTGCTCAGATTACGGCGAAACTTCAGCAGTTCTCAGACTTTCAGCAGGGTGCAGTACAAGAACTTATCTTGCCATTTGGAAAGCGCCTAAGTGATGCAGAGGATCGTATGCACGAGCTTCCATATGCCTTGTATGATTCTCAGGAGATACTGGTGAAAGACATTGTAGAGACTGGATCTGGGGGAATTAAGAAGGGTCTTGCATTGCTTGGTGGAATTCAAATTAACACTGGTCCTGATTCTGATGACTACTTCCATCCCTTGCGGTTCGACTATTTCGATGAGAATGGGGTGAAGGTTGAGAGTTTGTTGCCGTCCATTCAATAACGATGTGATTGATGCAATAATTATTAGTTAAATAGGTTTTAAGTGAGTGGTGTTAGCATACATGCTCGTTCCACTGATGGTGTTTTTCCCTGCCCAATGTGTGTACTACTTGATGACCAGAATCTAACCTATCCTAATATGTGGGCATGGACGTGTCGACAAATTTGACGTCCTTCACGTAGGCTGCTTCCGCCTTTTCGGCCGCAGCCGCTTCCTTCTCTTCCTGCGCAGCTTTTCTAGCCGCAATCTTTTTCTCTCTATCGGCCTTAATCTTCGCTTCAATCTCTAGCTGCTTCTCTGCATCTTCCTTGGCTTTCTCCTCTTTCGCTCTTGCTTGTGCCTCCTCTCTCTCTGCCTTCGTCATGGCCACCTTTTTGGGTGCTGCTTCTTTCTTTTCCTTCTTCTGAGCAGCCTCCTTTTTGGGTGATGCTTTCTTTGCTGTGCCGGCTGCTGACTTGATTGTCTCTTCCGTAAGCTCTTCCTTTGTGTCTGCTTGAACATCCACAATAGTGTCGTAGCTGGATGGCAACGAAAAATCCATTGTGCGGATAACTTCAGCAACCGTCATGGTAGACGATTGAAAGGCGCTTTCATTCATAGCAAAAGAGTCCGATGGATAAAGTAACCCACATGTAACGGCAAAGATCGCCGCAGCGTTTCGAAGAACATCTGCTGGTGCCGCAGCTTTGTGATCGGTGTCGTCATGGTTGCTTAGTGCAATGGCCGAATGGCTGGGGCGCACTTGTTGTGCTACGGGTAGCCGGGGAGAGACAAAAGCGCTCGCGCTGGTGGCCAGCAAGCCCGTCAATAGTCCTGAACGCATCATGGTGAATCTCTCTTAGGTTTGGAGTTGAATGAAAAATGGAAAGATACCAAAAGTTGAGTTGCGCGCTCCACGCACTTTAACATCACCGCATCAAATAATAAACTCCTGTCTCTTGAATGACAGCCGTTGATGGCGATAAACATCAATAACCTACCATGAATATCAAACTCTTCCTCTTGGCAGTGCTGCCAGCATCTATCGGGGCGTCTACGTCTTTCTACCGCCCATCTCAAACGGCTCAAATTCTACCCAAGAATGAGCTCTTGAACAAGAAAGTTGTTACACCATCACTTGCCGCCGACGCATGTGATGAACATATCGCAATCTCTCTTCGTGGAGGAGAAGGCAGTACAAATGCTGACGTTCCAAAGGCAAATGAGCTTACAGGGGCTGCCTTTTTCACTGTACTTCAGGTGCTGCTGAATAAAGTCTTCGTTTCCAAAGGCGTGAAGTTCCCCGCGATGCTTGGATGTACAATTACGGTGTTCACAGTTTTGGTATTGGCTGAAGTTGTTTCCCCTGGTCTAGGGCAGAATGGATTTGAACTCTTGACACCCGGTGCTAACGTCTTGACAAAGTGGCTACCAGTGATGTTTGTGCCTGGTCTAGCAATGCTGCCATTGGCTCCTTCGATTGGAACACCTCTTGACGCCTTGAAAGTACTATCAATGATTGTTCTTGGGTTTGGATTCACCATGGCAACCACTGGTTACTTGGTTTTGGCAATGAGATCTGCTCAAGGATTGGTGGAAGAGAAGGTAGTTGAACCAGCACCACCAGTGGCGAGGGGAAGGAATGCACCTGTGGCTGCAGCTCCAGCTGCCCCAGCCAAACCGTTTACGGAAGAAACTTTCAAATTCCTAATTAAAGGAACTGTTGTGGCAGGTGCTATTAGTGTGGCAGCATCTCGCCAGGGAAATGAATATGCGACTCCCCTTCGAACAATCGCAATGTTCTTGGGTACTGTGCTCACATATGTCTTTGGTGCTAGGCTTCCATCTGGTTTTACAAAGGTTGTCCATCCACTTGTGACTAGTACAGCTGGGACACTTCTATTGACAAAGTTAGACTCACTTCTCACTGGCTCAAGCTTTGAGGATGTGTTGAGGACATACAAGGCTGGAAGCTTGTCACCATCGAAGACTGGAGCTGGAGACTTATTGCTCTTCTTGCTAGGACCTGCAGTAGGGTGCCTCGCAGTCCCAATGTACAGCCGTAAGAAGATCATGGCTGACAATCTTCTTGTGGTACTTGCGGCCTGTTTGTGCTCAAGTATTGGAGGTCTTTTCGGTACTGCGTGGTATGTCCGTCTTTTGAACATTGGATCAAAAACAATGATCCGCCTCTCGTTGCTCTCGCGTAACGTAACGACGGGTTTGGCCATTGTCATCACACAAATTCTCGAGGGGAATATTGCTATTGCCGCAAGTGTGGTAGTGCTCACTGGTATCTTTGGTGCCACCGTAGGAAGAGGAATGTTGGATGCTCTCGGAATTGAAGATCCCGTAAGTCGAGGATTGGGAATGGGTGCTGCTGGGCAAGGCTTGGGTGTGGCTGCTATCATGCCTGAAAAGGAGGCATTCCCTTTCGCTGCCATTAACATGGTCTTGACTGCTATTTGTGCCACTGCTTTGGTGTCAATCCCATCTGTGAAGCAAATGTTGGTAAATATTGTTTCAGGTGGATTGGAATAAAGTTGTAGATGGGATTCTTATTTGAAATAATTACTGGCAGCAAATCGCAGTTGCTGTTCAGACTAACTTTAATGCATACTAGTAGAGAAACATTGATCGAAGCATATGAATGAAGTTAGGGTACGTATACGCATTTTTCGTTGACGGGGGTTGAAGCTACGACAAAGACTGCACGATTGGCACTATTTTACTACATGTCTAATGTTAGCCTATGTCGTTATATTGTACACTGCTAAAGCACACAGGCTTCCCCCATCATTTTTTCTTCTTCTTGCTCTTCTTCTTCTTCTGCGTAGCTACTACAGGAGGCCCCAAATCTAACCCTGATAACAATTCTATAATGTTGGGTCGGGTGCAAACAACATACATTTTGTTTTAGTAGAAGAATCGAAGGGTTGCAAACAAAATGGATAATATCGCAACCAGACCAGCTCCATAAGCTAACACATCTCTGCCCCCATTCATGAATATCTCACCATTTGCACTGGCAACAGCATTCGCAGCATTGTTATTGTCATCTTCTTTAGTTACATCCACCCCCAATGCCGCCAATTGTTCCTTCCGTTCTTTCTCTCGGTCCTCCCACAACTCCACATACTCGGGGAAGAGTGAGCAAAACATCTTATCATTCTTTACATTGTATGCCAAACTATCCGCCGCAAACGTTCGCTTGGCAGCTGTACTCGTTTCTATACTCCCAGTCGTGGGCTTATTGTCCAACATGAAGGAATACAATCCCATTAAAATCGTCGAGATCGACCACATGGGATTCCAACTCTCCGGATGAAAGTCACTCATACTAAGACATAATCTTCTATTGGGCTTGAACCGTCCATTCGGAGTGAGCATAATCACACCTGGAGGTTTGTACGGGTATTCCTTTGGGAATATTAATTTCCCGTGATAAATCCCGCCGGCGTAGGGGGACTTGGGGTCGTCGCTTGGTCCCTCGAGGACGTAGTGCCATTCGAGGATATTTTTTTCGTTGGGCATGGCGACGATTTTAGGGTTGGAGAGGGGATTTTTGTAGAGGGCTTTTAGCTCTCGTTGGAGACGCTTGGTGGCTAGAGGGGACGCCATGGTTGCTTTGTTTTGTCCGGTATGGTACCATATCGGTGTTTTTGTGAGAGGTGCGAGGTTTGTTTTAGGAGGCGTGGCTGAAGAAGCAAAAAAGAGAGAGGAGAGAGGAGGCGAGTGCAAAGGCAACACCTCATCACTCATCATCACCTGCCTTGCTCATTGCTTGCTCTCATGAAGACGCTCAATACAGCATATCGTGCATGAGTTGTAGATAATAAAGTAGCCTCTCTTACTGATCAACGATGAAGTGCATACAGTCCCTCTCTATCTCACTCATTTGGGCGATCTCATGTATAATAATACCTGGAACTAACTGCTTCACTGTCATATTATCAAGTAGTGGCTCCAGATCTCTGACTCGATTATCCGCCGAAGAAGAGAATGATACCACAGATGATGCTGCTGCTGCTGAAACAATGATATCACCAGCTTCAGTAACAATGGACGATGGAGGATCAGAATTGACGGATAGATTTAAATACAAGGTTCACGCCCTAATGGGAACGTACGATCTACCTGAAGGAAAAGTGGACGACGAAAACCAAACGGGCAATATTCTGGGTCAGCTGCTGCAATTCCCAACAGAGTATACTTTCACTGTTGTTGGCAAAAAAGCAGAGACGGAAGATCCATGTGACAATTATGAAAGAAAAGTAAGAGCAGTTGTGGAGTCTGCGTTGGGTGAGGCAGCTAACATGGAAATGAGAGTTACGCCCAGAGGCAAAAGATTTACGAAAGTGAGTCTAAAGGTGACAGTGGAGAGTGCTGCAATCATTGCTGCAATTTACGAAGAGTTGGGTGCATTGGACGCAACAGTAATGAAATTTTAATCAGACGTTGGCCATGTACGCAAATGATGCACGTGCATAAAAGAATGCTAACAAGTTATGCTACTAGATGATTATCACGTAGTCTATAGTCACTAATCATTTACAAGCAATCATTCCCATGGCATACGACGACCTGGAGTTTTGACTCCGGCCCTCATCCTTGGCGAAAATTCCTCAACAACAGGGTGTTTCTTGGGCGTTCTCCTCCTATTCCTTCTCCTCTTGCGTTCCTTGCACTTCAAGAGGTGAGAAGAGAATTGATCGCCGCCGACCAAGGCTTCTTCGCAGAAAGGACATGTCTTCTTCTCAATGCAAAAGTCGATGATATTGTTGCGTTCACGAACATTGAACTTTGGTGAAGAAAAAGTGTTACTATCGTCGTTGTCTCGGCTATTCTTGAATGGAGACTGGAAAAGACCTTGAGCCGTCCATGTTTGGTCGATTGGCTCCTTGATTGGACTATGTAAAAGCACTTTGCTGTTGCTTGCGTTTGAGGCCTGTTCACTGGATGCAGTCTTTGACCATAGACTAAACAACACTCGCTCGACCTCCATCTGCGTCGACAAAAAGCCCGGGTCTTGCATTCGGATGAAGCATGCGCACTGTGGCAAATGTGATTCGAGCATCGACACTGACCTACATTTGAGGCCACAGTACAAACAGAAGATTTGTCCTGCGGTCATCGTCGTATCTTGTGGGCTCTTGATAATATCGCTTGTTGTTGTAGTAACGCCGTTTGCAACATCTACAGAGCGAGGAGAAGAGGACTGATCGGATCTTTCAGGAGAGGAATAATCCGACATTTGGGGAGAGGAGGAGGACACTTTCAACAGCTTTCCCTTTCCGCTGCCTTGTCGTAGACCCGCTTTGCAAATGGCTTCGAGAGGACTCGTCGGTGACAGCTGTAGCAAAGCTATTGTTTTTTGTTGATCTCTTTTGTCGCGCAGCACAGCCCCCTTTGGTAGCTTCCACTTTGATACACGCGTGAGCCTATTGTAATAGTAAGTCTTTCCCGAAAGAGGATCTGTTACCTCTCTCCATTCATCTGCCAAAGTACTATGCTCGCGTGATTCACCTTCGCTGCATGTGAGGAGAGAGAACGTGTTTGCTCGTGTTTCAGTCCGCTTATTGGGCAGATGCTGAGATGATCTCGCCTTTTCCTCGCTTGATCGGAGTTATTGCACAATCTAAGAAAGAAACGTTTGTGGCAGCTTCCGCAAAAACTGTCTCGTCTTGGGTGAGTGAACAACGTTGTCCACATCAAGCACAGTCGTTTCAAGACGACCTCTTGGTGGCGTTTTTTGCAAAATCAATGGGAGAAACAGGAATACGAGTCAGATTTTTCGGTAGAGTTGGAGGATCGGCGTCCACCGCCACTGAGCTTTGCCTTTTCGTTAGAGAATCCCGTAATGCGATCAAACAGAGTTCCAGTCCCGCTGCCTGGAGGATCTCTTCCACTGCCGGTGGGCGTGGCCTTTTCGAGTAAGGAAAATGATGAAGTTATGGCAGAAATGTCGGGAGAACAACTTCTTCGCTTGAACCATAGTCACATGCAGCGATTCATTGTGCAGCATCTCGGCGGCGGCAATTACGTGGCTTGCGGAGGTCGTCGTCGTGAGTTATGTCTGTACCTGTCTGGTGAGAGGGTGATGACCCAACCAATAGCACGGAAGAGAACAGGTTCGTTGCGTGGCTTGCGGAGTGTTGTGCGTCGTTTCGTGAGTTTTGTCCGACCCTCGGGGCTCTGAAAAAGATTTAAATATTTTTGTCCGAGCTATCTACCCGCTTCGAGCTTGATTTGTGCACTCCGAGCAAGGAGGGTCAGTCGCAGTTTTGCAGCCAGATCCAGAGTCATTGTCGAATCTCAATCATTTCCTTAGTTTTTATGAAGAAGACTCACCTGTGGCGTGGGGTGATATTGATGTGGATCAGTACTCCAAGAAGTTGGCAATCATGGACAAAGATTCGATCATCTTGCAGAAGCCGATCAAAGGTCTGAAAGACGGCAACGATAACACAGTGAGTGATGAAAAGCAACTCAAAGATCAGAGGATTAGATATGCTGAAGCGTGTAACTATGAACAAGTCGGCTCTCTCAAGAAGGAAGATCTATCCGAATTCAATTCCCTTGCAACATTTGCCTTCAACGTGCAAGTAATTGAGGCAACCACCCGCGAACCTGCTGCAGTAATTGCTGTTGGAGCTCAGGCAAAGAAGACGTTTAGGGAGAAAGGAGAAAAGCCATTTGTTACAAGTCTCATCCGCTATTATGGATGGATATACCATCCAGAATCCATGAATAGAGTGAGCGTGACCGACCTCGTCCGTCTTGGAGATCTGATGGCGTGATGGCAAAATTTCTGTCGCACTTGATTGGGCGAGTGGTGGTTACTACTACGCAGAGTTTCGGTGTAACAAGAAGTTCACAGAAGCAGAGCGGGAAGCAATACATGGGCTGATTGGTCAGGTCGGGAAAGAATGTGCAGCCATTATGGAGATAATATGGAACTATCGCAAGTCTGACTCTGATTATGAGTTGAAGACGAGGCTAGAGATTTTCAGAGAGATCAAGTCTTCCCTCAAAGATCAATTCGTAGTCGGGGCTATTACTGCGTGTGAGAAGCAACTGGTCTTGTCAGAAGAGGCTGATTCGATCGAGGAGATAGTCAATGATGAGTACCACAGGAATGAGGGAAATCTGACAAAGCGGGCGTGCTTTGATGCAATCAAAGATGAGCTTCCAAGCTCCTTCAATGACAAAGCAAAGAATGTGTATTCAAGTCGCCTCGCATTTGAGGAGGAGCGAGATGACCAAAAATTGATATCCGATGAGCTTGCTCGTGCCAAGATGAAGGCAAAGGCGGAACGTGTTGAGCTAGACACGGATGCGTTCTTTGAACAGCTTCGAGAGAAACATCCTTTCAAAGGTAGTGCTATCAAATTCGTGAAGCATAACAGTGATTGCCAGACAATATCCGAACAGCTTGCTCGTGCCAAGATGGAGGCAAAGGCGGCTGGTACAAAGTTTGATACGGATGCGTTCCTTGAGGAGCTTCGAGAGAAACATCCTGACAAAGGAGATGCCATCAATTTCGTTGCCGGCAGGGAGAAGCACAACAGTAATGTCCAGACAATATCCGATGAGCTTGCTCGTGCCAATAAGGCGGGTGGTATAGAGTTTGATACGGATGCGTTCCTTGAGGAGCTTCGAGAGAAACATCCTGACAAAGGAGATGCTATCAATTTCGTTGCCGGCAGGGAGAAGCACAACAGTGATGTCCAGACGATATCCGATGAGCTTGCTCGTGCCAAGAAGGATGCTGATACAAGTACAGAGTTTGATACGGATGCGTTCCTTGAGGAGCTTCGAGAGAAATATCCTGACAAAGGAGATGCTATCAATTTCGTTGCCGGCAGGAGAAGCACAACAGTGATGTCCAGACGATATACAATGAGCTTGCCAGATGCAAGCAAAGGCGGCTGGTACAGAGTTTGATACGGATGCGTTCCTTGAGGAGCTTCGAGAGAAACATCCTGACAAAGGAGATGCTATCAACTTCGTTGCCGGCGGTGAGAAGAGCAACAGTGATGTCCAGACGATATCCGATGAGCTTGCCCGTGCCAAGAAGGCGGGTGGTACAGAGTTTGATACGGATGCGTTCCTTGAGGAGCTTCGAGAGAAACATCCTGACAAAGGAGATGCTATCAATTTCGTTGCCGGCAGGGAGAAGCACAACAGTGATGTCCAGACGATATCCGATGAGCTTGCCCGTGCCAAGAAGGCGGGTGGTACAGAGTTTGATACGGATGCGTTCCTTGAGGAGCTTCGAGAGAAACATCCTGACAAAGGAGATGCTATCAATTTCGTTGCCGGCAGGGAGAAGACGCAACAGTGATGTCCAGGACGATATCCGATGAGCTTGCCCGTGCCAAGAAGGCGGGTGGTACAGAGTTTGATACGGATGCGTTCCTTGAGGAGCTTCGAGAGACAACATCCTGACAAAGGAGATGCTATCAATCTTCGTTGCCTGCACCAGTGTTCTGTCAAAGAGAAAGGGCATGCTGAAGTCAGTAATAACATCGGTAGAGAATGGAGGCAAAGGAGATGGACGTCAAGAGTGTCGAGATCAACTGCAGTAGATACAAGTTGTGTTGAATGCTCCGAGAAACGGAGTGAGAATACTTCGAGCTTCACTTCGCTGTAGCCGCTGATCATGACGGAAATAGCAAATGACTTGTCTTCTATGCAAAGAGCAAAATTCAATTCGTTCAGGTCGCTTTCGCCGGGTAGGATCTATTCTCTTTAGGATGTTTTAGATGAAACGTCTCAAATTTGATGAGCTATCGAAACAAGAGAAGAAGCTAAAGAAGTCGAAGTCAAAGAAGTCGCTCCCAAGAGAAGGTAGAAGCTGCCACGTCGTCAACTTCGAAGAAAAGGAAGTCATCTGACGGAGCTAATTCTGAACGACTTGCGGACGCCGTGGCCGCAGATGACGGACAAATTCGGTGCCTGCTTGCAATACAAGCTTTGTCTAAAGGCTTCAAGCAGAAGGCATTGAATGTCAAAACCCGCAGCCAAGAAGATGACAGAAAACTGAGCTTCTCAAGGCCAACATTGTTCCATGTCTTCTGAAAACGAAATTGGTGAAAATGTGTTGTGAGACGCTTATGAAAGATGGATAATACATAAATTTTAGAGAATTGATTACATATTTAAGTTATTGTTTTGTGTGTCATCGAGAGTACTTATAGTGCTGGAAAAGTCTAGGGTAAATTAAATAGACCGCAAAAGATTTTGGAGGACAGATTTTAACAATGGATTTTTACTGCTACAATTTTCCATCATGCCAAACTCATTTTTGTTCGGGCACACAAGCAGCTTTTGCCGAGGTATCGTACTCATAATTGCCAAACAATTGAGACACTCCTGACCAGCCAGCGCACAATATTCGTGCAGTGATTTGACAAAGATTTGACGAAGGTCATCTCAAAGAAGTGGACCCCCAAAACAATAGATACGCACCAGAGCTGTACAAGCCTAAATACAAATTGAAAGCATATGGTATCATCTCCTCGGAGGTATGTAAAGTGAAAGTATCAATCTATCCACCAAATCAACCAAAACATTCCCAAATGTTGGGTGAATCGTTACACATACCATGAACAAAAAAGTTCATCCCTCTCGAACCGGAAATCGAACCAGTGACCGATGGATTACCTGGCGTTAGCCACTACAGGTCCACCGCTCTACCAACTGAGGCTATCGAGGGAGTTCGTGCTTTCGAACTGTTTTTTTTAGTTTGTGAATGACCCTCACAGTGGCATATGGATGATAGCATTTTTCCTACGATTACACATAAACGTACAGATGGATCAAGTTATGGTGTCATTTTGACACCATACACAAAAGGACCTATTTACGGGTAGATAGCGGAGTTTAGGGAGGCCCTTTTTCGGGGACTGCCGGGCCCCCAGGATGCCGAGTTAGGTGCCTACCTACCATCCCACTAGTCTTCTATATATATAAGTAACTGCTTGCGAAGAGACATTAACTTAAACGAGTAATACGAAATGACGTACACACCACAGTGGCTTGCTGTTGCCTTTTCTTTTCTCTTCCTTGTTCCTGGGGTTGTTAAACGCATTAGCATCAGTCATATTCCGATACACAGTAGAATAAGCGAATCTGTTTCTTCCTTTTTGTTTGGCAATACTTCGCTTGAACTCTGGACTGATGGCATCCCACATTTTTGTGACTTTATCGTAATCCCAATCGCTCACCTTGCCCTTTATCGTAATCCCAATCGCTCATCTTGCCATTCCAAGCATTCTTCTCTCGGGCCATTTTCTCTACAATCCGCATGATAGATTCCATTTTATTCCGCATTTTGTTTCCACCCTTTAGAAAAAGCACATGTTTACTGTCCAACTGAGCAAGTGCAGGGATGTCGTGGCGCACACTACCCATCAGCCAGCAGTGGACTAGCATGAGAGGGGTCATCGACGAAAAGGTGAAGTCACGCGGCAAAACATTCAACCTGCCATGATGTTGGCCAACAGTGAATTTGCGCTTCTTCACGAGAGCGACAGCAGTCTCATGTTCTTTCCTCTTTCGTTGCAGTCTCGTTGCTCTGATTCATGAGGTTGCGCTCTTTCCTCTCCTTCCGCTCCATTGGCATCGTCAAACCAGTAATCGATTTCCTAGCAGCACCAACGCCAGGAAACACCACATCGGCCCCATCTGCGATCACACACCATCGGCAGCACATCAAGAACTTTTGAGTGCATCTTTATCTCCTTCAACTTGGTGCTAATATGGACATTGGGCAACTGTTGGGTAGCGGTAGAACGTGCATCGGTGACTTCAATAGTCTTAAATGCAGTGGATGAGAATCCCCTCTTCTCCTACTCTCCAAAAATTGTTGCTGTTTTTGATGTAAATATACCAAGATCCGACGCAAAAGGCATAGTTATACGTGCTGATGTGTAAACATATGCGATTGCACTGCGAATACCAGACATAAAAAGATTGAGATTCCGATTGAAGTACTTTGATACGAACTTTTATACCCTACTTCCATGTCGGGTGTAATATCACAAGTGCTATCATGAAGTGTTCTTTCAGATATGCCTCCGCGGAACTACGATCCGCTTCAACTGCATTATATTTTGTGTCCATGTGCTCCACGCACCTTTTGTAACTGAGGGCGTCAACTTCGTCTTCAATATTGATAAAGCAATTGTGCGGTTGATCATCACACTTGGGTTGGATGTTGGATGGCACGGCAGCCTCTCATATGTAGGTTCTGAGCTTATAGCTGTTGATTAGATGTTTTTGTTGTGCTTTATCTTGCGCATCGGCCTGCTCTATTTTGATACGATGTTCCTCCACAAGATGCTCCTCGAAGTATACTGGCCCATGTATGTTTTGATCCTAAACAACCTTCTCGACTTGTTTCGAATTGGCCCTCGCATCAGGAGCAAGGCCGACGGCCGGGCTCTTCTTGCTGCTTCTATTACTTCCCTTACGCATAATGCGTTAGTATTATAGTTGTTGTTGGGATGCTGCTGCTGCTACAATAATATTGTACATAATGTTTACGGAGAGGAGCGGAGGTGTAGCCGGGCGCCGGGTTTCTGTGATAGGAAAGTAGCAGTCTACGGGCCAGTCAACTGTGGTGTCGAATTGACACCATAATCAAAAATGTATTATCACACTTCGCGCAGCACGGTAATCTCAACGCAAAATCAAGGAGATTGGCGAGAAATATTATGGCACATTGCACAAAATAGTGTCAAAATGACACCACAATATAACACCAGATACTGAATTCCTACGTTTATGACACCAGAAATTTTTGTGAAAGTATGATATTGACTTCGTAGTTCTTGGTTCTAAACACCTACTTATCACAATAATATGCTGTCGAGGTGCTCTGTTAAGGTGCTATGTCAAAGAGCTGATATGATGTGTATTTTGATGTGATGATTTTGTATTTTTGAGTGTGATGTCAGGGCTCCCCAACAATCATCTGAAGTCATAAGTATAACCACTGACTTCGGGCCTCTCTCTCTCTCTCTCTGTCTAGTCCATCGGTCCTAAATATAAATTCGCTTCATATGGTTCAGTACTCAAGCACAAGCCCAGTGGCCTGCATGAATGCCTTCCAAAAAGAAATGGCCTTTGAATCAAAGAATCATAGAAACTATAAAAACCAAAGTCCGGTGAACAAAAACAACACCAATTGCAGTCAATTAATGTGGCGTCGGGGTCAATATGTATACTTATGGTGGATGGGAGGCAGAGATTTGTATTTTTACATTTCAGGTGTGGTCTCCAAAAAGTCAAAAGGAATACCCTCGATGAGGATCGAACTCACGACCTTGGGTTTATTAGACCCACGCTCTAACCAGCTGAGCTACGAAGGCTTACGATTATGGATGTCGATCAGATTATTATAGTTTGCAGAGTGCTGCAAGAAGTAATGACATGAGTGGCAGCAAGTGCAGAATCCAGAGCAAACCAAGACCTCAAAAATTGAAGATTCTCAACAGTTCTCAACGCAAACTGTTTAGCGTGCTCATCGAAGTGAGAGAGAACTCCCACAGAACACTTGCACCGCCACAGTTCTCATAAAACAAAACACAACACGTTATCACATCTCTGCGCTTAAATATAGTAACAATGAACTCGTTCGTGAACAAGCTATTATGCAAGGGCGACGTGGATGAATCGTCTGGAGCCGAACTTTGGGACGAAGATGCTGTCGGTCTAACCCATGTCGGAGAAGCTGTGCACAAGGTCCTGGCTCGCCATCACAACAACTACCACCACAAGATGTGGAACGTGACGAGAGGAAAGGTCGTTGGAAGTGTTCATCAGACTCCTATGAATGTTTGGGGAAGCTCGAAAGATCCAAAGAAGAACAACGACGATTGGTTCCCCGAAAAGATGGCTGAGATCATTGGCCGTACCGAGAAGTGGTGTGATATTATGTCCTTGGGACCACCGGATGGCAAGTTCATGACAGATTTCAAAGCTGCAATTGAAAAAATTGCGGAACGTTCCAAGACGGCAGAAGATACCATCATTGTTCGTCTCCTTGTTGGTAACATTGTGGGTATGCCTGTAAATTGCACTGCTGTCCTTAAGGCATTGACAAAGGATGTACCCCAAGATGCTAACATGAGAGTTTGGGTTGGAGCATGGCGTAAGGGGTTTAGCTGGAATCACGCAAAACTCATTGCAGTCGATGGAGTCTACTTGCACACGGGAGGACACAACTTGTGGGATCAGCACTACCTCAAAAACAATCCAGTTCACGACTTGTCCATTGAACTCGAAGGATCCGTTACCAGAGATGGCCATCGCTTTGCAAACTTGCAATGGGAATTCATTGAACGCAACCAGAGGACCTGCATTGGATCATGCGTTGACAACATGCCCGATGCAATGCCTACGGTCTTGAAAACTCGTGTGACTGTGA
Organism: Skeletonema costatum; assembly: GCA_018806925.1. Classification (NCBI taxonomy): domain Eukaryota; phylum Bacillariophyta; class Thalassiosirophyceae; order Thalassiosirales; family Thalassiosiraceae; genus Skeletonema; species Skeletonema costatum. The sequence goes on from JAHBBA010001279.1 coordinate 85,541, forward strand.
GTGAATGGCCGGAAGGAGTGGCAGCCACATTTCCTCCAATGTTTACCAAAGCTGTTGTGGCGAAGACTGCCAACTATTCGAGGAGGAACTCGACCTTGGAGAAAGACGGCGTTATTGATAAAGGTGTCCCAATGATCACCATTGGAAGGCTTGGTACCATGGTCTACCGCCACCGTTCTGCTGATGATGCAATTATTGCCATGATTAACTCGTCTCAAAAAATCATTCGTCTTGTACTGCAAGACATTGGCCCCGTCACAGTCCCAGGTACGAAGAGAGCGCTACCTGGCTTAAAGTGGCCAAAGGCGTACTTGGCTGCAATTGGAGAGGCTATCTACCAACGTGGAGTAGACGTTGAGATGGTTGTGAGCAATCCAAACTCAATCCCTGGAGGATTGAAAGGAACTGAAGCGAACTATGGCAATGGATGGTCATGCGTCGATGTTGCAGCTGAAATCATCAAGTCCATCAAGAAAAAGCATGCTGAGGTTGACGATGGCAAGCTACGTGCGATGGTGATCGATAATCTTCGCATTTGCTTCCTCCGACACGACAAGAAGGGTAAGTACAAAGATGGCAAGACGATTGGGCTTCATTCCAAGCACTTCATTGTGGATGATGTGTCAACCTACATTGGCTCGCAGAATCTATACATGTGTGATCTTGCGGAGTGGGGAGTCGTCATTGATAGTGAAGCTGAAGTGAAGAAGATCAAGGAAGACTATTTTGATCCTATGTGGGCGGACTCCTACACTGGTGAGGATGTTGATGTAGAGAAGGTCATGGATGGTCTCAAGATTGATCGTGATGGAGAGCAGACGTGGCTCGAGTACATTCGGCAAAACGATGCCCAACACATGATGCCACACGGACCAAGTGAATATTTATGTGTCGACGAAGTTGAGGTGCATGCGGCAGCAGTGGGTGTCCAAAGCGCTGAGAAAGGTGAAGCACCCCAAGACAAAGCTGACGAAGCTGACACTGAAATGGATGACACACCTACTCCTACACCTGTTTCTTCAAAAGAGGTAGAGGACTCCCCTGAAGTCGATACAACGTCATCTCCAGAGAAAACTCCTGAGAATGCTACGAAGACAAATGTCGATAACGAAGTAAAGCAAGATCCTACTTGCGGTGTACTCTGTGGAATCACCGATTCTATGAAACTCGCAGAGTGCATGAATCCTGTGAAAGCAAGCGCATGAGCATGATGACGCTTGTGATTTTTATTAGTGTTTGTGTCGCATATTTGCCAGAAGCAGTGCCTGTGACGTGATGAATTCAGCACCTTATTTGTCGTTTAGTTTAACAATAATACGTTCTCTCTGAACAATACTTCTTGCCTTTCTATACTGAGTTTCATCGCTTCCATCGCAAAAGTTGACATATCTAGCAGCTGTGAAAAGGTAATCAGATAACCTATTGACATATGCGAGTGCATCCGGGTCGCAGGTTTCCTCTTCCTGTACTAAGGGAACCATACGTCGCTCTGCTCGCCGACAGACAGTTCGTGCAACATGAAGATTAGATGATGCTATACTGCCAGTTGGAAGAATGAAACTTGTGAGCTCTGGAAGCTCTTCAGTCATTGCATCAATCCATTCTTCTAACACCGCAGTATGATCAGAGGAGAAGCCTTTGTTTCCTTTCTGCGACTTGTCCATGTCTTTGATATTCGGTTCTGGCTTTGCAACGTGACTTCCGACATCAAACAGCCGACTCATTACTTCCAATAGTTGCTCTGGAAGCTCTCCATACATTGACTTTGCAGTTGATGCGGTCGCATTGTCATTAGATGTCCTCTTCTCTGCAGCTACTAGCTCAGCATAAACCACTCCTACTACGGAGCAAAGTTCATCAACAGTACCTAATGCTTCAAATAGAATGTCGTCTTTCTTTCGCCGTTCTCCAGTGAAGAGTTGTGACGTGCCCTTATCACCATTCCTGGTATAGGGAACATTTTTAGAAGTTAAAGTTCCACCAGCCCTTCCGCCTTTTCCTCTGCTGATAGTTGCAGATGTTGACGCGTCAGTAGTTGCTGGTGGACTGGTGTTGAGTGTGCTCAATTTGGCACCATTTGATTCCAATTTAGTGATTGTATCTTCATCATTACCATAATATGTCCCATCCAAGATTTGCTTTACGAGTCGCCCTGTACATTCTCTATCGCCACTAATAGCTCTTCCATTTGTTCCATTCTCTGATGTGCCCCGGACATTAGACCACCCGTATGGACAATGACGACACATGTTTCCACAACATCTGCCACGTTTGAGGTGTGGTAATTCTGTGAAAACTGTAAACCCAGTCGCTGGGTCAATGTACGTGCTTTGCTTGTTCATGATGGCATGTCGATGCAAATCTTCTATATCTGTGATAGCAGCTTCATCGTTGTTTGTTTTTGTTTCTGCCATCTTTTGAAGATCAAGGGATGTGTATGCAATAGTGACTTGATCTATCGACGAACTCGATGTGCGGGGTAAACAGGATGAAAAGCGGTATGTGTTGTGAGTTATCTTTGTAGCATTCAGTGCTGCTCTGGATATGGATGAAACGGCTTTGGAAATCATAGTGACATCATATTGAATGCAGCCACTATCTTTCTGATGGCTCACTCCTTCTCTATTTGATGAATAGTGCGTAGGTGTGCAAAAAGAACAATGCACAAAATGCAGGCCATGGTTGCCCTTTCCCATTTCCCAATTTCTGAGGTGTGCATTTCTACGTAGGTAGGAATTCAATACTTTTTGGCACGCTCCCAATCCGCCAAAATGAGAAGAGAAGATGAGAGATGAGAGAGCCTGCCATCATCAATCATCATCATCACATCATCATCTCATCAAACATAACTGGATGGCTTGCTTGTTGCTTGTTATGTGAGTTGTACAAAGTATTGTAGTTGTGTTCCTGATGCGTGCCATCAGCCGTTGGCATCTTTTCCATCACTAGTTGGTACGATGTTTTGCTGGGCACTATCGCTACTCTCTTCCGTCTTGCTTTTGGTAGTCGGCTACGCATGTGCATCCCCTCGATTATCGACATCATTCATCACGCCGATCAATCATAGCTTGCAGAAATCAGAGTTACAATATCGGGGCACATCATCCTCAGAAGATCATGTGTCAAATGAATGCCTCGTCGACATTCCATTTGAGAAAAGAAAGCAGATAGAGACAAGGCATCCCGTTATTGCAAAACACATCTTCTCATCTGAAGCCAAAATACGACCAACAGAAGAGTGGTTTTACGCATACCTTGGAATGACAAGTACAGAGCAAAAACGATTTCATAAAAAGCTGCCAGATTCCAACAACGGCAAATCAACTATTCAAAGGCTTGGGAGACATAGACTACATGAGTGGTTTGCATTCTTCTTAAATGACAAGACTGTAGGGCTCTCTCACAAGCAACTCCGAAAAATGGTACTATCTCGACCGCAGCTGCTGTCATACAAACTATCAAATATACAGGCTACAACTACGTTTTTTCGCGAAGAGTTGGGTCTGTCTTCTAAAGATTTCATATCTATGCTACAATCATATCCGTCGGTGCTCATGTATAGTATTGACAACAGGTTGCGTCCTACAGTAGAGTTCTTACAAAATACTGTTCAGTGTACAGATCAAAGAGTGAAACGAATCTGTACTTCATATCCGAATGTATTCTCTCATTCGCTAGACAAAACTTTTCTTCCAAAGCTTGCATTCCTTAAGGAACTTGGACTGAATAGGTCGGAAGTATCACAAGTGGTAGCCAAGTTTGCACCAACCCTATGGCTAACAGAAAAAAATCTAAGCTCAAAGCTCGACTTCCTCTCTAAATCATTAGGGATGAAAACCTTTGAATTGCGGACAGTTGTCCTCACTTATCCTCAAATACTTGGGCTGAGTGTAGAAAACAATGTAACACCAAAGATGCACTTCTTTCTTGACCCAGAAGAATATGATGGCGAATCTATTGTTGCGTTGCAAAACGAGGAGAGCAATTTTGTCAACTGCGGACTAACAAAGAGTGAGCTGAAAGATTTTGTACTGTACCAGCCAGCCCTTCTCGCCTACAGCCTGGAGGGACGTCTCAAACCAAGAATCACACGTATGAGGGATTACAATATTAGCTTTCTGTACTCGCCAAGGAACATCATGAGTTACACTGATGAGAAATTCCAGGCTTGGCTATCTTCTCAAACGTCGTCCTGGTCAATAGTTTAGAGCCAATTAAGCAGCATCTCAAGGTATTTATGATTAGTAACTAATATTATAGATCTATCTGAGAGGACTCGGTCTTACTTTCCTCTTCATGAAACGACTTATTGCCATTTCCTTGAGCTTTGCCAGCCTGCCTTTTGCTTCCTTCTGTTGGAAACAAGTCGAGAAATCGAAGTCAACTTCGTCGGAGCAAACTGACTCATCGTCTTCAGAATGATACGATTCGTCTACTTCTTTGATTGCTCCTAGTGTTTTAGCTGCAAATGATCTCGAAACAACGCTACCAGTTACTGTTTCGTCATCGTATGCATCGTGATGCTCATACACTTCTACTTCGTACTCATCATCGGACTCATGATCAGATGGTTCGTCCGAAGTGATGCGGTTAATCTCGTTTACTATCCTACTACTCATACGATTGCCTTCTAAGAAGAGACCAACTATTGTGCAATTCTCATTGACTGCCCGAAGCAGCGCCTTGCCACCTCTATTACCTATAGAGTTGTTTCTGAGCCCCAATGTGAGTAACGTTCTATTGAAACACAACGCCGACGCCAATGCATCGGCACCTGTAGATCCAATCTTATTATCATTCAGCCACACATGTTCTATGCTTTTGTTACTGCGCAGGGCAAATGCCAAGAGGTATGCTCCCTTGGCTGTGATGTTGCAACCATGCAGATAGAGGATCTTAACGTAGGCATTATTCATAATTGCCATGGCAAGAGTTGCCAGCGTGTTGTCACTTTGAAAATCGAATCCATTCAGAACCACTTCTGTCGCCGAAGAATCATTGCGTTTAATCTTCTTTATGGTCTTTTTCAGATGTTTCAGTTGGTATTTTGAGATCGTCATTGCAGTTGGTATTGTGGTACGTTCTTGTTCTTGATGCCAGTGTGAGTGTGAATGTGAATGTATTGACGCTTGCACTACTTTGGAGGCAAAACAATATCTAAAATTACCGGCCGTGAATAAATGAGACAACAGCCCCCTGCCTATAAGCATATGCATTCAGCTTTCCTGCATGCAGAGGCCTTGCAGAGGCGCATCACTTGCGGAGTAATAGTGAATCGATGTGAGAATGTCAAGGGGCAGGGATAGATTGGAGGCTTATTTAAATGTGAATGGTTCGTTACTCGGCACGGAAGGAACTCATATGAAGTTGATACTACTGCGACAATGTCCTCATCGACAAGTTCATTCATCAGTGCCCTCTCATCTCGCTCTCTCCGTTCTTCTCTTTCTGTGCGCTGTGTGCTGTGCGCGCGATGTGCGTGAGATCAATCGTCATCCTTCCTGCCAAACAAGCCTGTTGCAATCTTTCAATCTCTTACGATGAAGATGAATGCAACCACTACCCTACTGTTATACTTGATCGTGGCGACGGTCCTTCCATGCTGCCATTCTTTTGCGCCGCCTACGTTAACAACAACTAGGCAGACTCTCTTATCTCCATTGACCGCGAAGGATGCTCCTACGGATGACGAGCAAGAAGTAGACTATCGCAAAGAAGTTGTAATCAACTCAAAGAATCCACTTGAATTAGCGTCATGGTATGCAGTTGAGGCATTCGGAAAGGCATTTGGTTCAAAGAAGGAAAGCGATAGCACAACATCCAGCAGCGATATTGATCTCAACAAACCACCTTCATCACTGGATGAAACACTGAAAAGGATTCAACTTGACAACGATCGAAGTTACTTTTTGTCTGGCGAAGTTGATAGATATATCTATGATGAACAGTGTACCTTTGCAGATCCATTCGTGTCTTTCGATGGTAGAGATCGGTTCATCGATAATTTAGCAAACCTGGGTTCGTTCATCACAAACTATGATGCAAAGATGATAAACTACAGTGTAGAGAAAAATGGGGAAGAAGTTGTAACGAAGGTAATGGTGAAACTAGAGCTTAATCTGCCGTGGAAACCAGTTCTAGCATGGCCTTGGGGGGTCACATACTCTATCAGTCCCGACACATATCTTGTCACTGATCACATTGAAAGTTGGGATGTCTCAGCTTCGGAAGGGGTGAAGCAGATTTTCCGGCCACCAAACTGTCAAGATCCGTTCTAAATCATCTGAATAATCAGCATCAGCTCATGCCACTATTATTTGAGGTCGAGGGATAATGTTCGTGCGAGAGATGCGTTGAAGCAGGCCTTGCCGCAAAGTTGAGGGGTGATGGTACTCTGACGAAGTGGTTGAATCAATTGTTGTAGATGGGTAATCCTCCGAGGGTGGAATTGCGAATTTGTCAGGAACGAGTTTGATGATGGGACTCAAACACTTGGTGGAGGAGGACGTGTTCTCCTAGAAAGAATGTTAAAATAATGTAACACCTAAAGCTAAAATAATAGTTGATAGTAGCACTCTGCTGATGGAGACACCAACATACGTTGCAAATGCATATCCAACAATGCCCCAGAAGGTACCCGCCAAAGCTAAACCTTTCCATTCCGTTTTATTCAAGGTTTTCCTCCTGTCTGTTGACATCATCTTTGCAACCAAAGCAGCTGCAGTGGCTGGGCCACAAATGGCAGTGTTTGATGCAATAACAACCTCTTCCACACTCAGCGGGAATGATTCGAACCGTGGAAATAATTTCATCAACGCAAGAGACCCAGTAGTGATCACAATGAAATGCACCAGTAGTGGAACTGAGGAGAAGATGACGCTGGAAGCGCTTGACCAACCACTTTCGACAGCTAGGCACCTGAGGTCAATTGATGTGCCAATAACTGACATGAGAATAAAGTAGCAAGCATCAGATAGCTTCAATGTTACCTGGCCAATGTCTGAGAGCATCCGAGGAAATCTAGCAAATAGTGGTTGTAAAAAGTTCGCGATGACGGAGGATAATATGCATATACACAAGAGACCTAACCCATGTGCTTGCTGTCTTCGCTCAAATGCATCTGAGATTGCTACTATCGCCCCAACCAAAGGAAGTATAAATGCAGTCAACAACACGTGGCTCCCGCGTATAGCTTGTCTTTTCTTAACATCGGCTTGCTCCGCACATTCTTTACCAAGCTCTGAGCTTTGTTCTTTCGCCGCTGGTTTATTCGAGGTTACTCGGCCAGGGAACCACTTTCGAAATCGATTTGACGATGTAATTGATGCCAAGGTGCTGAGATACATTGGCATGACAAGCATGTCGGAAGCTACTGAACCAAATGTGCCACTCAAAACACCTGTCGCGGCAGCCTTGGACCTTCCTTCAGCACCTGCAATAATCTTTGCGGATGCCAGGTAATTCAATGAGCCTCCAATATAACTACTGATCAAACAGCCCGCTGCAACTGCTGCCTCAGATGGCTCGTACAGTAATTTCCCAGGCTGAAACAAGTAATGCTTTCTTCCTCGAAGAATATGTTTGTGAACTCGGACTTGATTGTTTCTACCTAACCAGCAAAATATATACGACAAAAGACACCCTAAGATAGATCCGATGCATCCGATAAAAAATGGAACTGATAGAGCCATGATTTCTCTCCTTGCTGCATCTCTCACCCTACTTCTTCTCACTTTGCTCGTTGCTTTCACAATGTTATTGCTAGTAGTATTTCTACGATTCGATTTATTATCAGCCATTTGAACTGTGTCTTTCTCCTCCATAGGCGATAAAAGCAGCAGCGACAGTGATGCGGGAAGACACCATTTCCAGGAGATATCATAGAATCGGTGACTTGTAGGGCTGATTCCAAGGCTGGAGAAGTGAGATGCAGTGATAATCGCAACTATCTGTCCTATACCCTCAAGTTTACCCATCTTGTTCACATTCATTCCAAGTAATGAAGAACATGCAATGGCCGCCGCAGCGGACAATGTTTCTAGCGTATCGGCATTAAAAGAGTTGAGTTTTGATGATGACGGAGAGAACACAACATGCCGCTGGTGAAGAAGAGGTTTCTGATTCGGTATGAGAGATGACTGAAAGGATGTGGTGCTGCTGACGAAGAAGAAGAAGAAGGTTAGGATGGACGACCGAAGCCACATAATTATTGCAGCAGCCTAACCTAGTTCATTGATCCTCAACCAAACATCCATCACCATCACAACGCCAAGCTACTTAGCAGATATCAATGGTAAAATCCAAGCAAAAGCACGAAGTTCAAGTAAGTGCAATAAATGCAAAATGCAAAAAGCCATGACGGACAAAATTGGCCAACTTTACTCCTGCGGGCGGGCAATTTTGGTCGTCTTTCTCGCAACAAAGACTCCACTCTCCACAAGACGAAGCAAGGCTGAGTTTTTCACAAAATCAAAATCAAACATTGTCACTTTGATCCGATCGATCTTCATTCTGTCAAACTTCTTCGTTGGTATCATATCGTTCAGTTTTGCAGAATCATCAACAATGCGCCTCCATGTCCCCGCTGCTACCATCGCTGTCCTCTCAGGAACTTGTCATCAATGGGTTGCCTCTGCTCAAACCAACAAAGATGCTGACAATGCGATGTTGAGATCTAAATTCGCAAAAGATGTGGAGCAAGCATACAAATCGGACCCGATGGGACAGAGGCAGCAGCTGCAGAAGAAACGTTCGTTGGAAAAAAGAAAGGAACGCAACAATGATAGTCAAATGAACCCAACAACAAAGGTGGATGTGGGTATATTGGCAGCGGGTGGTAGTAATACTTCTCCTATCTACCCGCAGTTTCTTTATGGCCAAAAGAGGATGGGGAAGGAAGAGAGGCAACGTTTCCTCCAAGAAGAAGAAGGAGGGTCCAACTCATCTTGTCCTTCGGGATGTCCGCAAGAGTTTTGTGACTGTGGTGCTACATACAAAGAAGTCGAATTCTGCACAAAAGAGATGTTGAGTGTCTGCGAAAGGGGCTTGGTGCCTAGATGTGTTCGGACAGAGGACATTGAGTTCTACGAGGAAACCTATTGTGCCTTTTCGGAATGCATTGAAAACAATGAACCTGAAGAAACCTGTCATTGTGACTACTATTCCAATTATTGCACATTGTTCTATGAGTTCGAGGATTCTTTCGAGAGCTGTGTTACTGCGGAATGTTGCGAAAAGTCACCTGTTGGGGAAAAGGCAACTTGCATTCCCGGGTTGCAACCTACTTTCAATCCAACAAGCACTCCTACAGTATCTGTGCCACCTACAGCTGCCCCTTCGGTAAGATTTATGTCTGCTTTGGGAGTACATCTCATGTGTCTAATGTTTTCAATTCAGCTCACCCGTGTTTACTACTTCTTTTGGCATAACTTTCACCAGGGAACTCCTGCGCCTACAGTATCCAGTATGCCAACTATCTCTAACAAGCCTACATCGTCTCCATCGATCAGTAGCAGCCCAACTACGTCTCCAAAGCCAACTCCATTAGCTAGTGACAGTCCATCTGCGCAGCCTTCTATCTCAGCCAAAGTGAGTATCGTGTCGTCACTTATTTGCTTTCTATGTAATGAATTTTGTCTCAATTCATATCAACACTTTTCATTCAGCCATCAGTCTCTCCCACAGAAGCTCCGAATCCATTACCGTCTCAGTCTCCATCGTCTGCACGTAAGTCCTTGTGTTATATATCTTGTCTCTTGTCCTTCTGAGAAGTGTGAAGATACATGTTCTAACCCTTTCCATTCGCTTTGACGCGCTTTTAGCAACGGTGTCACCTACTGACGTGCCCTCAACCAGTCCAAGCGACGCTCCTTCCAACTTGCCGACTGTATCTGCAGCCCCAACGATTTCTGTGAAGCCTTCCACAGGGCCAACTTCTTCTCAGTCTCCCACTGTTAGTGCGCAACCCACGGACTCACCTTCAATCAGTGTAGCACCAACCAGCAGTCCTTCGGATTCTCCTACTGTGTCTGTTGCGGTAAGACTTGTATGCATTATACTCTATTCAAATACTTTTGAAGATCTTCTGCCATCTCACACGCAACCGATTCGTTTTCTTTGCAGCCAACATCGTCTCCCAGTACCCCTGTCCCCACTGACAATCCAATTGTAGAGCCAACAATGGAGCCCACGTACGCGCCTACACTAGTTCCAACTTACCCTCCGACTTATCGTCCGACAGAAGCGGAACAACTAGGAGTACCTTCAGGAGGCATGTCCCACTCCAGTAACATCTTCATTCCATTATGTGTCGGTGTCGGAGGAGCGGCTATGTGGCTTTTTGGAATGTAACCATCTTGTTTACATCCACCTATTGTGATCTTATACAATATCCTGGTGGATTTTCTGTGTTGTGGTGCCTGTCGTTTTCCGTACCCATATTCGTCAAATAAGTTTTGGTAGAAAAAAATCTCGTTTAAGATAATGAAAGTCTCTATTGTAACATATGGTAAACTGTAGTGGATGGGGAAGTGTCAGATGATGAGTAACTATGCTACCAAATCCATGTCAAAATCCCAATTGATAGCATCTATCACCTCCCCACCCTCCTCTTTCCTCTTTGTCTCCTCCTCTTCTAGTTGTTCAAATTCTTCAAGTGATACTATTCTAATTTTGCCATCGTTATCAAGTTGCTCTTCTTCATCATCAACTTCTCCCATGAGCACAATAGAATCCCCGCGTACAATATAAAGACCTAATTTGATGTCAGTCTGATAACATATTGTCCCGTCCTTATCTTTTGTAACTACCAATATCCTTCTCTCTGATGTGCCTTCCATGACCATATTGGAAAATTGGTCAAAGGTTCGTAACGTGCCAACTAAGTGTCTCCCATCACGTAAGACCACGAGCATTTGTTGATCCAATTGCTCTACCAAAGATGACGCGCCAGGTAAAAATGGTGGAAGATGACCATAAGGGACGGCCGTGGCGGGGCGTGGCCCGTTGCTGTGTTGGTCATTGTTGGATCGTCCTCCTCCTCGACCTCTGCCAGCGCCTCGAGCGTTTCCTCGCCCTCCGCCTCTGCCACCTGATGACTCTCTACTTCTGTCTGGCGTTTGGCTTCTGACTGGGGCACTTGATAGTGCGCTTGCTGGTGGTGGTAGGGACGTGTTTGCGGTTGCCATGGTTGCTTGTATCTTTGTGAGGCTTCATGCATGTGATATGAAAAAAACGACGGCCTGGCCGCCGACACAGAGAGAAAAACCTTTCTCCTCTCCTTTTATGTTTTTAGCTTGCTTTCCCTCCCAAGAGCCAGCCGGCTTCGTTGCCTGCAAGCTGCAAGGAGCAGTGGCAGTAGATAAGTATAATGAAGATAGAGTCAGTCCATGTACTTGAGACGCCCTGTACCTACAGAGTGCATCTTGGTAGAGATCAGATAGCTTAAACCTATTCACCTTGCGTTTCAAGTTCAAGCTTTCAAAGATAGTTATTTTTAGCACAAAGACAACATACTGCCATCGACTCCCCCCCAAACAAACGTATCTCAGTCTTCATACTTTAAATGTCATCGAAATCAATACCAATATCATCATCATCCCCATCTCCAGCCATGGCCTGATCGACAGCAGTCTCATTAATCCTTGCTGTTTCTGGCAACTCCCCATACTGCTTCAAATTCCTCGCCTCATCCGCCGAATACTTGTGCAAAATATCCACCTTTTCATCCTGAAAGTCACGCTTTCCTACCAATACAATATCTCCAGCCGTCACCCAAACCTTTTTACGCATCTTTCCTCGAATATGTCCAAGGCGGGTAACTCCGTCGTAGCAGAAACATTCACAACGGCCATTACCCAACATTCGTACGACTTGGGCGTATTCTTGTCCTTCTTCTTTGAATTCGAGTTCACGTTTGGCTTCTTCGCCATCTCCCTTTCCTCTCCTGCGGTTTTTTCCTCCCTTTCCTGTTTTGTGATTTTGTAGGTTGTTGAGTTGTTTTATTAGTTTGTTGTCGTGTGATGTTTTTGCAATTTATTATTTAGAGTTGATACAATCGCCATTAGAAAATGATGAAGTAGTGTGGAGGTAATGCAATAAAGGTTAGAAAAGGTGTTATAGTATTGCTCGGTTCACGATACAAAGCAACAATCGACGAGTGTAGGACACGTTCGAAAGTACGCACCTTTAGGTTTCGGCATCTTTATTTAGTTGTGTAAATTAATGAAAAATGAATTCAAGAGCAAAACTTTGTTGATGTCGTCCTCTTTCTTGATATCAACTGGCTTGGGGCACTGGTTGCAACGCTGTCACTATACGTTATGTTGAAGAGGCAATGCAATGATCGGCGTGTTGCTTTGGTGCTCTTTTTTGAAGAGGTGGAAGGAGAACAAAAGTGACGGTCAGGCGGGAGGTAGTTTGGAATGCAAGAAAAGATGACGGGTTTTCATAAATGAAGCCAAATTCATCCGCTGCAGCAAAAGAAACATTGCACTCACCGACTCTGTTGTGTCTATTTGGTGTATTGTAATGGTGGTCGATGTGGTAGGAGAGGGATAAACAGAAAACAGAAGAGGAATCATGAAAAGGAGAGAACACGAAGTAAAATTTTCAGTTTAAAATTCAGATCAATTTCTTCCAGCTCGTCAAAAACCTTCTTTGTCTTTGGCTTTGATCCGCCTCTCTGCTGCCCTTCAACTGCCGCACGAAACAAAAACCAACGAAGCATGTCCAAGAAGCCACTTTCGAAGAAGAAGCAAGGTCTACCTGAGCTCACCGACGATCAAAAGGCCGAGATACGCGAGGCGTTTGACTTGTTTGACACAGATGGAAGTGGAACGATTGATATAAAGGAATTAAAGGTTGCAATGAGAGCACTCGGCTTCGAGACCAGCAAGGAGGAACTACGCAAACTCGTCGCTCAAGTCGATAAGGATGGATCGGGTGCAGTGGACTTTAAAGAGTTCCTTCAAATGATGACCGCAAAGATGGCCGATCGTGATAGTCGGGATGAAATTGTCAAGGCTTTCCGCCTGTTTGACGATGATGAAACTGGCAAGATTTCCTTCCGCAACCTCAAGCGCGTTGCCATGGAACTGGGCGAAACAATCTCAGATGAAGAGTTGCAAGAGATGATTGATGAGGCCGATCGTGATGGTGACGGTGAGGTGTCTCAAGATGAATTCATTCGTATTATGGAGAAGACAAACCTGTTCTAACCAACTTACCAGCTTCATAAAGATGGACATATATTATCTCTGTGGCTGTGTTCATTGTTGTTGCTCGAATAGGCACTTGTGGTATCACCGGCTGGTACTGGTTGACTTTCCTGTCGGGGAAGGTGGGAGCACAAATCTTCTGACATGTGTGGATGTCCGACAAACTCATACTTTCATCAAGCATAAAACATACATAATAGCAATAGCGCGTAGTTTGCTCTCTTTTTACCAATGATGCACTCCTTCTTTACTCAATGACATTGCGTTTATATTTTAGTTATGTAACTTTACAATTCGTCAGAAGCCACTGCATTCTCGCCATCCTCAAAGGAAGGGCCTACGCTCAACCATAGATCATACAAATCATCACCAGATGTTGCAGTAATCATCTTTGGGCTTAGATGTGGCCCAATCGCATCATTCTCGCACTTGACTGCTCCCTGCGAATACTCATTTGGCTTCCCTACCAACTCACACTTTCCTACATCAAGCACTGGCTCAGGGGTTCCCTCTGGATTATCTTTCATGTACCAATTTGGATCACCAATTGGCCTGTAGTGCGTAAAGAGGTTGGCATAAAACCCACCAGCAAGTGGTGAGTTGCGCCCATGTAATGCCTTGGCACTCTCCATAATATACGATTGTGCCTGGCTCCATCACCACCTCATGAAGTCGGTTGGCGTGATCGTACACTTCCACAGTCCAGGGCTCAGTCAAATTACCTTGAGCCACATTCACAATCAGAGAAACTGCATGTGTTGTAATTCGATCGACGTGAGTGAGCAATCTTGCACCCGTTTCATATTGTCGCATGCCATACAGATCCGTCTGCTCAATCTCAGTCTCACCGACCCATTCTTGCACCACATCTTTCAGCCTTTCTTGCCAAATAAATTTGAGCTCCCAAGGTATCTGAATAAAGTTGCAGTCAGTCTCCCAGAAATTCACGTATAACCCTTTCGAATCCCACTCTTCCATTAGACGATTCGGCGGTGCACGATTGTTGTAATAAAACGCTCGCATCGACCCAAAAACATCATTTGGAAGATGTCCCTTATCAAAGCCAAGAGCACTGAATGTTCTTTTAACTTGTAAATGCTTTGTCCATTCTCCTGCCATTGTTCTTTTCACCTCCTCCCGAATATCACGTTTTCTATGGTAGTTGATGTGATTGCTAACACCCATCACTCCGTTAAACTCCACAGTATGCTCCAGCAATACCTCTCCTGTTTCGGGATCCTTTGCTCTAAAGGTATGACCAATAAATGTTGTGACAAATCTAGTATTCCTCTCTTTCTGTAAGAAAGGGTACATGTAAGTTTCGGCGTCTCCATTAACCCAATATAAAGCGAGGTCCTTCCCAGAGTAGTTGATAAACCCAAACTCAACTCTGCCACAGGACTTCGATGCTACAAACTGTTCGAGTGATTGGTGTGTCTCATTCTCTGGGTTGTAATATTTTTCTGGCAGTGGGTATGCAACGAGAGACGAATCGACACCACGATCGAGACAGACGGCAGGGCAATCGGTAACGGCAGAAGGTTTAATTGGAATGTTGCTGCCAAATAACTTTTCTGCAGCATCTCCCTCAACAGCGACGGGAACATGTCCATATAAAAACGTCGCTTCTATTTGTGCTTTCATCAATGCACCACATTGGACCGGAGGCAGGGAAGGCGAGAATGTGAGCATTCAGATGGTCATTTTCATCAAACGGCAGATCTGAAAGATTCGACACAACATTCGACTCGAGAGCACCAGCCGAACAAAAAATCGACGCAAACGTGAGATAATTCAGCAGTCGCATCATATTGATAAGATCGAGCGGAATAGATGCTTTAGGCCGTTCCTTAGTTTTTACCAGAACGAGAACGTAAATGTATTTTTGCCTCTCGTCCCTTAGCGATTTACCCAAACCAAAACATAAAAACCATCAAAGTGGCGCCATTGTGCCAAAAAAGCGCCACGACCCCTCCCTACAGACACACAATGGCGAGGAACACCCTCCGTTCTCATCGTGTGGCTTGTACTCGCCCAACACGTGTCTGAGTCAGTTTTCGACGCCGAATTCTATGGTGCAAGCTGCATCACCCGATGCTGCATTCACAAAGGTAATGCCGCAGAAGTTAACGTAACGCCGCAGAAGTAACAACTCAATATCGTCGTCGATTAATATTGACAACATGGTTTACGCTGATGCGGCAAACATCCTCGCCGACATGCAGGAGGAAGATAACTGGTTTGACGCTGCGACCGGTTCTGTTGATATTCAGCAGTACCTGAAGATGATGATGGATGAACACGATCACCACGAGGTTGAAGTCTTCAACTCTATGATACATGATGATGAAGATTATCGCACTGAAGATGAAGATGATGCCCCCAAAGAGAAGAAGAGGAGGAAGAAGAGAATTATCTTAGCTCGGCGCAATGAAAATGGGCAATTGGAGGCTATTCCTCGTCTTTGCCGAGGCAGTCTTCTTTGCAGAGGCAGGCTCATTTGCAGATGTAGGTTTCGTAGCTGTGCTTTTAGTTCCACTAGTATCTGTTCCAATGGAAAGAAAAGAATCAACATGAGAAGTATCATCCCTAGTTCTGTGTTTCCAAACACATCCAAACTCGTTTCGTTTGCTTTCAATTTGCATACCCACGCTCTCAACCTTGTTCATATAATTCCTCCATTGACATGATAAACCTTCCAAAGCTCTTTGCATTGATCTTTAGCGTCTAGATCATTTCCACTCCTTAGCTGCCTGCAGCGTGAGGCCATGAGGTGTTGCAATTGCTTGTGGACGACCGCAGTTATTTTGGGCAATGTACATCGTTTAGGTTGTATAGTTAATAATGTTGGTGTTGTGCACCGGGATCCGGTTGACATGTTTGGTTAGGTGTGTAAATTCTGCACGAAGGGAAGCAGCAGTACTGCAAAGAAGGAAGGGAGTGACGTAATACTGGGGCGAATGCTGCGGGCGATACAACAAGAATAGCTTGGTGGTGGATATCTACTCTATCTACTGGTGGTGGATCGGCGGCTGACGGCTTTGCGGCGACGTTTTGGTGTTCCCTAAAGCAAATTGCTTTGGGTAATTTTTTTCAGGAAACGCGGTTCCAAAAAGGGGATTCGCCCTCTTAGGGGAGTTCCTACGTGGCATCGCCCACAGGTTTGCTTTACGTTTTGGTTTGGGGAAAAGCTAAGGACGGCCTTATGCTTCGCCAACCTGCGCAGCGAAAAAAAACAACAAAAAGATATTTTGATGGGCCAACATCATCTCGTACGCCTTCAAGTTAAGCCGGTGTGGATGGGGAGAAAGAGAAAGCCAAGGTGAAGTGAGGAACAGCAGCCAAAAGATTGTATTTCAGTCTGTCCAGAATTTAGAATGGACAGGCCGTTACTTGAACGAGGAACTTATACAAGATTTGGCTGGAAGAAAGAAATGAGCCAACAAGCTTACAATCTTAGTTGTTAGCAAATTCATCGGTCAGGCCTCCGGCGACAGTACCAACTGACGAAGTTGATCATCCTTAGAGTTACTGATCTCTGGAGCACTGATGTCGGGTCGATTATAGAATCCCTGCTACTTCTTTGGGCGTCACTGGGTTCTTTCTCTGTATTTTTCTTTCTCTCTCTGATCTGCTTTGGCTTAAAATTGCCCTCCTGCATCCGGGGAGGGACCGGGAACTACTTTACCGCCTTGTCTTTGGACATGGTTCCCGTTGCCAGCAGTTAAACTACATGCAACCGTTCTTCTAACGGGAGCTCTCGAGGGGGGTTAAAACGGGTCTGAACGGGTCAGCATGGTGTTGCATGTGTTTGGTGAATACGGTGGAATGGAGGCGGTCGTTAAGCAGGACCTGCAGGCACACCGTGGTTTATCTTCTGATAACTCTGACAAACTCAATATTAATATAACTCAGACAAACTAAGTTGGGTAGCCACAATATCAGTTGCCGTGGTCGCTTTGGGGCTCTTTTGGTGGGGGTTGATGATAAAAGGAATTGTCATGATATCCTCTATCAAATGGTTCGTGGGGTTTCACAACACGAGAGGGAATACTCTTTTCCTGCTGAAGTAAGAGTAGCAAAGCAACAATCTATGCAACAGTTGGCTTTGGGGTGCGCTGTGGGGGGTTCACTTTGTGTTATTAACCACCGTGTATGTGTGTATTAATACACTTCTGTATGGGCCGCCGAACTGATGAGTATGTACTATTTTATCATCAGCTACGCCGGGGAATACTATTACTTCTTCGGATGGAGAGCTTGAGAAGCGAGTACAAGCATGCTTTGGCCGTCGCTTTGAGTGAATTTGACGGGGGGTTTGATGGCATTAGATGATATGTTGTTATTACACAACAACATGATTTCTATATCATTTGGTGTTCGTTGATTTCACAACATGAAGGAATACTCTTGTACTTGATTATTAAGAGTATCAAAGCGACATCTATGCTTGAGATGATAGCAGTTGGCACGGTGTGTTGATATTTATTGTCATCACCTCCATGCAGTCCACGGATGAGTGGTGTGCACGTTTATTATACACTTGCAAATCTATCACGTCGGAGAAAATACTATCAACGTCATCGTGTGAGAGCTAATGCTCTTCGTGTTGAGATGGGGTTTACGTAGTGCTGCATAGGGTAGCCTCAGCATGGCCGGACTCGCTGCTGGGGAAGACAAGACGAGTTTGTTCTTCCGAATGAATGTTATGATTCTAAGAGCGGAATGTGTTTACCCTCAAGAGCCCTTTCCCTCCTCTGCGCATGTCTTCCTTGAATGCTGCATGGGGGATAAATTCTACAAAGGGGAGTTCTGGGGGTGCCATGTTTTACTTTTCATCATGGACTGAATATATTTGAGAGTATCAAATCAGACAGTTGGATGCTGTTTTGGATAATGTTGAGGGGGGTTGCGTGAGACATAACTCTCGCATTCGAGGACGTGGATGGGCAGACATATCCCATCTGCGCCTCGGGAATACTCTCATCATTCTAGAGAAGGTAGATGTAATCGGACTGAAGAGCTTGGCTCTTCTGCCTGAATACTTCTTCACTCTTTGCTGAATGCGTCCTACACGACTATGTTGTTGTACTGAGTAGATGCAATGCTGGAGAGCATCAAATATTACATGATTTGTACTGGATGATTCTGCTCTGTGGTGTTTTGTCAATGAAGGATGTATTCGCTGTTGGTTTGCTCTTTCCTCGCATGCAGTCTTGGTCTTCGGTTGAGCGCATGGAGGACGTTTGGACAAGTACACAATCGGATCCACCACTGCACGTCCCCATCTCTATTGATGAAATTTTACATCGTGGTTGTCTGCGATGTTTCGAGAAGCGAGTACACGCATGCTTTGGGGCATTATTTGGGGGGGGGGACAAGTAGGATCTACTTTGTGATCCTTAGGTATCGGTGCCGTCGACGACGATGCACCGATGGATATACTTCCAGAAATTGAAGAGGAAGTACCAAAGCTTGTCAGTACATTCAGGAATCCTCACTTCCGATGATTCGGTAGAGACGTGATGGATTGGATCACTATGATACACAGAGGTAGACCTTGGGCTCTGTTTTCTGGTGTGGTCCTGCGGGCTAGGAGAGGTGAAACAACTTGGTTGTTTTTCTCATTGAGGTTGTCATTCGGGATGATTGGATCATCTGGATGATATTGTTATCAGAATTAGATGGAACTCTAATTCTCAAAAGACTTGGGGATGTGACACACCGAGTCGAAAATCTATGGGGGTTTCAGTCTTCCACCATGCACTCCGTCGACGTCGGGCGGATGTAGATTTCAACAGGGGATTGCAGACACTTCAGCAATTCCTTCAGTGATGTCACGTCAGATCAATTTTTACTCTGGGGTTTGGTCGAGTAACAAATTCAATACCAGAAATGAACATTTCAGACTCGTTGGAGTTATTATGTCTTCGACTCAGTGAGCTCGAATAATTTAGATTCGACACTGAGACACAACACTACGCTGCACTGGACTCATCGCCAATGCGGTGTTTTTTGTAGTGCTATTTCCTACGCTCGTGGAGACTGTGGAGCCGAGCACAGCCGGGGTTGAGCAAAGCAACTAGTAGGAATGGCATTACGCCGCCAGATGTTATTACATACTGCTTATTACATCTGGGAGAAACTTGGTGGGGGAAGTTTCAGAAGCGGTTCTGAAAATGGTCTGTCGTTAATACCTGTTGCAGCGGCAATCGGAGACTCTATGAATCGGAGATTCTAGGTCCTCGGTTATAAAGTTCTGCCCCCCAGTAATTCATTGTTCCTACTCAACGGGCGAAAGCATGAGTCAACGGGCGAAAGCAAAGTACAGATCTATATACAGACATGCGTTGCTTCGTCTCGGGGAACGAGTCTGGCTGGGGCTCAGATCCGCTTTTCGGGTATCTCTTCCAGGATTCGGCAAATCCCTTCTACGAATATTTGATTACTTCAAGATTAGGAAATCGAGCTGGGCGATTCCCCCATTATAGTTGTCAGAGTTATCGCTGGTTGCTGCGATGCTCTGCGGTTCATGCTCCGAGAGACATCTCTCGGTTCACGTTCTTTAGTTTCACTTAAGGTTATTGGATGTTACTTTATTCTATCCTGTCCCACTTCAACTTGACTTGATCGCACAACGATGACACACCATCTCGTACGCCTTCAAGTTAAGCCGGTGTGGATGGGGAGAAAGAGAAAGCCAAGGTGAAGTGAGGAACAGCAGCCAAAAGATTGTATTTCAGTCTGTCCAGAATTTAGAATGGACAGGCCGTTACTTGAACGAGGAACTTATACAAGATTTGGCTGGAAGAAAGAAATGAGCCAACAAGCTTACAATCTTAGTTGTTAGCAAATTCATCGGTCAGGCCTCCGGCGACAGTACCAACTGACGAAGTTGATCATCCTTAGAGTTACTGATCTCTGGAGCACTGAATTTTTCCCCACCCTCCCCTCCCTTTATTTTGTGGTTAGTTTAAGGTTTTCAGAAGCGGTTCTGAAAATGGTCTGTCGTTAATACCTGTTGCAGCGGCAATCGGAGACTCTATGAATCGGAGATTCTAGGTCCTCGGTTATAAAGTTCTGCCCCCCAGTAATTCATTGTTCCTACTCAACGGGCGAAAGCATTGAGTCAACGGGCGAAAGCAAAGTACAGATCTATATACAGACATGCGTTGCTTCGTCTCGGGGAACGAGTCTGGCTGGGGCTCAGATCCGCTTTTCGGGTATCTCTTCCAGGATTCGGCAAATCCCTTCTACGAATATTTGATTACTTCAAGATTAGGAAATCGAGCTGGGCGATTCCCCCATTATAGTTGTCAGAGTTATCGCTGGTTGCTGCGATGCTCTGCGGTTCATGCTCCGAGAGACATCTCTCGGTTCACGTTCTTTAGTTTCACTTAAGGTTATTGGATGTTACTTTATTCTATCCTGTCCCACTTCAACTTGACTTGATCGCACAACGATGACACACCATCTCGTACGCCTTCAAGTTAAGCCGGTGTGGATGGGGAGAAAAGAGAAAGCCAAGGTGAAGTGAGGAACAGCAGCCAAAAGATTGTATTTCAGTCTGTCCAGAATTTAGAATGGACAGGCCGTTACTTGAACGAGGAACTTATACAAGATTTGGCTGGAAGAAAGAAATGAGCCAACAAGCTTACAATCTTAGTTGTTAGCAAATTCATCGGTCAGGCCTCCGGCGACAGTACCAACTGACGAAGTTGATCATCCTTAGAGTTACTGATCTCTGGAGCACTGAATTTTTCCCCACCCTCCCCTCCCTTTATTTTGTGGTTAGTTTAAGGTTTTCAGAAGCGGTTCTGAAAATGGTCTGTCGTTAATACCTGTTGCAGCGGCAATCGGAGACTCTATGAATCGGAGATTCTAGGTCCTCGGTTATAAAGTTCTGCCCCCCAGTAATTCATTGTTCCTACTCAACGGGCGAAAGCATTGAGTCAACGGGCGAAAGCAAAGTACAGATCTATATACAGACATGCGTTGCTTCGTCTCGGGGAACGAGTCTGGCTGGGGCTCAGATCCGCTTTTCGGGTATCTCTTCCAGGATTCGGCAAATCCCTTCTACGAATATTTGATTACTTCAAGATTAGGAAATCGAGCTGGGCGATTCCCCCATTATAGTTGTCAGAGTTATCGCTGGTTGCTGCGATGCTTCTGCGGTTCATGCTCCGAGAGACATCTCTCGGTTCACGTTCTTTAGTTTCACTTAAGGTTATTGGATGTTTACTTTATTCTATCCTGTCCCACTTCAACTTGACTTGATCGCACAACGATGGACACACCCCCCACCCACAGCAAGATTTTTTCGAGAATAATTGTACATAAAGATACATGTACAATACGATATTGTACAAGTCAAAAACCACTTCTCAGGTCAGAGATTTGAGCGATTTACATATTTTTGTACGTATTTGTACTAGTACGTAAGCCAACGTAACAGTCGATTTCGCCCAAACCCCCACCTTCATTCGAAAGCAAAGGTCTTCTTCTGTCTATTCCTTGCTTGGTGTCGCCATAGAGGTTGATCTTCCCATTCGTTATTGGTCGTCAAGTCAGTGCGTTCGATGGTTCGATTTCAATTTTTTTTGTCTGACGACTTCTCAGGTCAGAGGCTCTTTTTGCTAGGCGCTCACTAACAAATTCGATTTACATATTTTTGCAAAATGAGTAATTTGGCCCTCCCGACGACATTTCCTCCCTTGTATTGCCTCTGCCTAACCATGAACATCCAAAAGCGAACACGAACCTCATCGCACACTCCCATGCCAACATTCGGGTGCACTTTTGTGCGCAGCGAAAGTGTCTAAGGTGCTCTTAGGCCTGCATAAAGCCAAATCAATGTGATGCAAATCTGCCGTCTGCCACATGTTTGCGTCAATTAATGTCGTTCTGCATTAGAGGGAGTCGTGATTCCAATTGATAGAACAATATGCAATGAGGGGAAAGTGTATACGATATACGATTCTGTCCTTCGATCGTAATCGTTTAGTGTGAAATGAGAGTCGCAAGTCGCACCACGTAAGTGGACAAATGATGAAGTAAGCAAGCACCTTCTGTAAAGAGCTTGACTGACATATGTATCAAGGAACCTAATTTATAGTATCATCTTACACTTTCACTTCTACTTGTACGCCCGAAGACAAACATGCTTGATATGAACTAACATCACTTCTTGCAGCTGATTAATATCTGATGTGTCCCGTCTCTAAAATAGTTCTACCTTCTTGCTCATCGTCACTGCTAGATGAGTAATTGTCAAAGAGAACGCCATTCGTTTCGATGTGACAGAATTGACTCCGTTCTATGAGAATTATCAATCGGCACGGACAAGGACGCCGAGTCCGAGTTTGATTCACGAGACGAGCCTGGCACCGTGTTGGAGGAAGGAAGTCTGCTTCCGCAAATTAATGTACATGAAACTTGTGGGCTGCATAGGAAGGGAAATGTGCAAAGTGTTGAGCAGCAAATCTCGCAGGTGGCTGGGACAAGAAGTATCGATTGGACAAGACGCATCGATCCGGGATGTAGCCGAAGTGGGATGAAAGAAGTGACGAGACATTGACATATATCACTTGGTGAATTGCTTTAAATGATCGTCAATTGTGCATCGTCAATTGTGTGGCGAGCGATCGGCAATTGTATTTCATTAGGCTCTTCCGAAGGTGCAGCCTCTTGAGTAAAGAATGACAGGTTGAATCACCCGTCGCCTTCCTCATCCCTCTTCTTCTTCTTCTTCTTTCGTGTTCGGTTCATGATGTCATCATATCCAATGTCAATATTGTACGGTTATTTCGAGATGCTTTGATCTTCAAGCATCTGGGCACCTCGAGTTTGTTTCCTTCTTGTAGTGATACTTTTCTTTTGACCTCGATTCCGTCATTCGCCGCTTCACAAGGACTGGGTCCCTGAGCTTCTGCTCATGTTTTCTTGGAGCATGCTGACGTTTTCCACCTGACAAGGAGGAGTGCGACTGCCTCCTTTTCGTTTGTCTTTCTTTTTTCGAGGAGTTGGCATGATAGGACATCGATTGCATCGTTTCCCTTTTGCATAGTGTGTAGAGGAAGGCTGTCGGCGAGGCAAAATTTTCAAAATTCCAAATCTCTGGCTCCTCAAAATATGTAAATCGAAATATGTAAATCAAAAGAGACACAAATAGCACTCCTCATTGTAGACGTCATAGTACTCGGGGAATCATTCGTCGATCACGATAATAATTACATCTACTTGGAGAGGAAGAGTAGGGCTATCATCGACCCGCTTTACAGGTCCGGAATCGGACCACGGGGGGCAATAGAATAGTTACAAAGCTGTGACCTGAGAAGTGGTGCTAAAAAAGCTGTGACCTGAGAAGTGGTTTTTGACTTGTAACGTATGGATAGATAGATAGATATAGATTGACGAAAAGTGTAGATGGTACACGATGCCAGAGATGCGTAGTAATAGCTAGTGTCTGCTTCGCCGATGAAAGCTCCACGGTATTGATCAATCTACCGTGGAGCTTTCATCGGCGAAGCAGACACTAGCTATTACTACGCATCTCTGGCATCGTGTACCATCTACACTTTTCGTCAGATTAACAGTAGCTCGTTAGATTTTACTTTCAATCAATTTGATTGAGTGTATGAGCAAGTGAGTTATTTCCATCAAGGCGCAAACAATTTGTTCTCGCTCCTTCGTGGCTGTTATTTGTCGCTGCCAACTTCAATTTGAAGACGTTTGGTCATAGATCTTCCCAGGGAGAAGCAGACACTAGCTATTACTACGCATCTCTGGCATCGTGTACCATCTACACTTTTCGTCATAGATAGATAGATTATTTTAGTAGCTACTCTCTGTGCTTCGCCAACTGTGCAGCTAAACAAGATTTTTGATCGGCCCAAGCTATAGGTTATTGTTAGCAATTCGTAAGTTTTCGCACGTAGCCACTGAATATTGCAATTGTTATTCATGCAGGTCTCAAATGTTTGTTTTCCTCAGTGAAAGTGGAATTGAAAAAATATCTCCGTGGTTTGAGATGGTTTCGCTTCTTATCCTACGTACGGTAGCGTAAGTAGGTACGTCGAAATTACGTATTATTTTTATCACAGGAAAACCGGATCTGAAATCCTGTGTCTCCTCCACCTCCAACATCGCATCCAGATGCCTTCCAGATGCAACGCACCAGGAGAGAGCACCAGGATACTTACTTATGTAGCTGTAAATAGTAATCAACAGCCTCTAGTGGCCCATTTATTTGGCTAAGATGGGTAGCAGCAGTATTAGTGGTATTAGTAGTAGTACGTCCGGCGCGTCCACCGGTCAGGTTCGAAGTCGCGTCAATGAATCCAAGCGAGAGCGTCTCCGTAACATGAAGATCTTTGTCTTGGATAACTCCTTACGTGAGAGCACTGTGGGTCAAGTGGTCGGCCACTCAATTGGAGATAAGTTGAAAGTTTTTGACGCCACTTCTGGGTGCGGATTCACACACCAGATAGTTGGATGTTTCTCCTCTAACCGACGTGTCGATGATAAGTTTGCTGCCGTCCTTCAAGAAAGGAAGCATTCAGATCGAACCTTTTATTCTTTTTCGGAGGTATACGAAAAGCTTGACGATAAAAGGCGCTTTTTCAAGAACCATGTTCCTACTGGGTTGAAGAAGATGCAGACGTTTGGGATACCAAATCCAATTATTGAAGTTGATTGTGCCGCAGACTTTACTGCATCGGAGTTTCTTGACCAATTGACCTTCTTGCTACAGTGGTCATCAGAGAATATGTCGGCACCACCTCCTGGTCAAAAGAGAATGACATTTATCAACCTTCGCGACTTTCCAGTCTCCATGATAGAGTGTCCAGATAAAGTCTTAGAATTAGTTCAAGGTATTGCCATGATGCCACCCTCAATCCGTCCTGTGGGGATGTTGCAAGAGGAGCCCATCGGCGAATACTTTGCAGATGAAGTTGCTGCTTGGAATCAGGAGGTCCGAGATACAATGGACGCAAACGGTTGGCCAAGTTTGTTTCAACAAGACGGGGAAACTTTAGATGGTCTGTTGCTAGCTCACGTACATAAACAATGGGGCCTTGCCGATGCGGTCGTCTTGGATGTTCTGGCGGCTGGTGCCGATGGAGTTTGGTGTAGCATCTGCGAGGAGGGAGCAGCCATGGGACATGCGAGCTCGTGTGTAACGCTGCCGACTTGGGAACAAGGACGTTCTGACACGATACCAGACTCAAAAACTTGCCACTGCCGCAAGAGAGGTGACGAAGCTGACAACTAACAAGAATGTACCCGAGCGCCAAATTGTATATGGACCACGGGCGATCGAATCAGTCTTTGGGTTTTCTGGAATTGCTGGAGGTGCGGCAGACGCGTCCTTCGACAAAGACGGAGATGGTGTGATTGATGAAGTCGATCACTTTTCTCTCGCCAAATTTTTAGGCGTAGAAGAACCACCAATTCGGGTCAATTCACTATCGAGTCCCGATCTTGTTGTTCGTCGCTTGAAACAATGCTTTGGGGATTGCCCTGAGTTCACTGAAGATATAACCAAGCTAATGCTGGTAAAAATGATACAACAGCTAGAGGACAATATCGAGTTTGAGCACACCTCACCAATGGGAATTTCGATGCTATGGAAGGAGGTTACAGGATCATTTCATCCGAAGATGATGAATTACGAAAATGATATGGAACAATCAACTCACAAGACCAGCATCTTTTTGCAACAAGCGGAGGAATGCTTCTGCCAAAATCTTGAGGAAGGAGAGGATGGCATTGAATACCGCCAGTTCTACGATGCTTACCTCCAGCCATATTTTGGGTGTTTTACGTGCCCTCGTACTCGATTTGTCCTTGACTATATTGAAATGGATAAGGATGGAAAGCTGTCGTGGAATGAATGGCGCTTTTGGTGTCTTTGGGCGTTGCGAACGTACCCTGAAGAGATCAGCAATCTTGATGATCTTCATTCCGTCGTGTTTCGTTATGCCATCTTACCCCTGAGTTTGCATGATAAGGCACAGGATATCAACGCAGATTACAAGAAGTCAATTGTCGTATCCTAACGGGCGAAAGTAGTCTAACGAAGACCAAGTAGGGAAAAGGAAACGACTGAATCCGAATGATCAGCGAACAAGCGTTTTCTCATACAATATACTTGAATAATGTAGTCTTGGTCTTCCATTGGCTCACATACTCTCTAGTTTAGTTTCTGATCACGAAAAATATTATAGGTTTTGTGTGCCCATTATCCAAGAGTATCATTGCATCATTTTGGATTCATGTCAACATATACCTACAACTTTATCTGAAGATTACTTTCCTTCTGTGACGTCATGAATTGCTTTGGCAATGTATTCTACATTTTTGGAAGTCACGCCTGCCATACTGATCCTACCATCAAGTGTGCAATAAATGTGATGCTTCTCTCTCAAAGCAACAACTTCATCCTTTGACATACCACTGTAAGCGAACATACCGATTTGCTTGGTGACATGTTCCCATGACCTGCTCGAGCCCAACTCTTCTAGTGTGTTTCTCAATTTTATCCTCATTGAATCGATCCTCTTCGCCATTCCCATGCATTGCTCGACAAACTCATCTGTCTTCTTCTCGCTTGAGAGGATTTTGCTCACGATTCTGGCACCATGTCTCGGAGGATTGCTATAACTAGGGCGAATGTGAACCTTCAACTGACTGAGAACCCGCTTTGCTTCATCTGGAGTATCTGCAACCACAGACAAGGCTCCTACACGCTGTCCATATAGCCCAAAATTCTTCGAAAAGCTCTGCACCAAAGCAATATTATGACCATCTTCGACAAACATACGCAAAGCAGCAGCATCTTTGCGTGCATCACCACTTGCAAATCCTTGGTAAGCGCAGTCGAAGAAAGGAAGCAGATTCCTCTCTTTGGCAACATTACTAATTTGTTTCCATTGCTCCATAGTAGGATCCATTCCAGTAGGATTGTGTGCACAGGCATGCAATAGAACGCAACTTCCTTCTGGGATGGCCTGCAAATCGTCAAGTAAACCACTGAAATCCAAGTTGCTGGTGGCATTATCATAATAGCGATACTTGCGAACTTCAAGTCCAGCATTAGTAAAGATAGGAATGTGATTGCCCCACGTAGGATTAGGAACATAGATGTGTTTGTGGCCAAATTGATGTAGAACTTCCCCAAACACACGGAGCCCACCAGTGCCCGAGAGAGTTTGCACGCCGGCGACGCGATTCTCCTTGAGAGGCACACAATCATCTCCATACGCAAACTTTAATGCAACATCAACAAAGTTGGGGCATCCTGCAATACCAGAGTACTCATGATCTAACTCCTCAGCGACGAGTTCATTTTCTGCCTCTCTAACTACGGGAAGTACAAATGGCATTCCTTGATCGCATCTATACGCGCCAACACCGACATTTACTTTGTCAGGAAAGTCATCTTTAAGATATGCCTTTATAATTGAAGTGATGAATACAGAAAATTGTCAGATGATGATGTTTGCAGTGTATACTTTGATGTCAACCACAGAGAAAGCTCTCACCTCAGTTAGCCCAATAATGGGGTCAGGCGGTGCCATGGGGAATTGAGACCAATGCGAATCATGAGTCACCTCATGATCCACAACTGCATCTGCAAAGCCACGACGATTTGACGATGACGATGATGGAGGAGAACCCCAAACCCATATGTCACGCTTCGATTGAAGATTCACTGGTGTCAACACAAAATTATCGATGCCGACTGAAGATGTTGTTGCGAGAAAAGAAGGAGAACTTCTGCGTGCAGTAGTAGGAAGCCTACGGCTGAGCGCCTGTGCAGCTTGGCGAAGCATCATGATGGACGGCTGTCGATGTTATGAGGCAATAATGTAATGATGTGTGGGTGACGCAAATGCAAAAGCATTCCGAGGTGTCATATCATCCAAAGATCATGAAGCCTTTCCCGCAATTTCATAATGGGAGTCCTGGATAGGTGGTCTACCTGATCGTACTTAGAAGTACTGAAGTAGCTGTACTTACTCACTCACTCTAGGAGTACAAACCTCTTCGTATCTTCTTTCGTAGATAGTCTGTAGCGGGCTTGTCTGTAGCCTGTAGCATCACCATAATTTGTATTGATAGCACATCGTTGCCACTGCCCTGGTTGTCCTGCTTGGTAGGTGGCAAATCCAACGATAGCCATGTCGACATCAACGGGCAGTGATACACAATATTTTCTCTGGTTCTCAGACATCCACTATGATCCGTATTACGCAACAAAAGATGCCTACAGAGCCGGTTACAACACCAAAGCAGTTTGCAACTCAACTTCCATTTCATCAATGGGAAGCATTGGCTGCGATTCGCCAAAAGCTCTGGTAGATTCAGCCCTAGCGTATGCGTCTAAAATAGCTGCATCACCTTCATTTATTGTTCTTAGTGGAGATTCTATTCGTCATGGAGTTGACATGTTATATGCATCAAATAATCATGAAGGGAGTGAAAGTCGGGTTGGCAGTGAAGTTGAAGTGGCAGCACACTCTGAGTATCATACCGATGCAATGAAGAAAGCGGGAGAAATTATCAATGATCTAATGGCAATAATTGCCGACGCCTTTCCTGATGTAGAGGTTATCGTCTCAATAGGAAACAATGATGTGGTACCGGATTATTACTTGAAGCTGCAAGGCGAAACTCTACCAACTGATAATCCTTGCTTGTTCTGTGAAGACGGAATGCCTGATCCTGGCTTTAGCTTTGTGGTGGAAGGGACTGAGAAAAACGTGTGCCGAACTGAAATCACTTGTGGGTAACGAAGGAAAGGAAACTGACCTCTGTGCGACTATTCAGAACGTGGAGTATTTGTGTTGTCGACAAACTCCTCCTACGACAGACACAAATCCTCCATCGAGTAACTCATCAATGTCGCCTGAAGACTCAGGAATGTTGGGCATTATCTATAATGCATTGCACGTCAATGATGAAGATGAATCACCGAACTACAATCAAGTAGGTGCACAGAGGAGAAGAGGTAGAAGTCTATTATCAGCCGAAGACTCAGCAACATTTCTGAAGGGTGGTTTTTACTCACGAGATCTTCCAGGTGGTCTCACTGTACTATCAATCAATACTGTACTATATTCTTCATTCTTTGGGCCCGAGCCATTTGCCGATGATCCCGGGGAGCAGTTTACTTGGATGCGGAACACGCTGATGAATATTCGTGAGAGAGGTAACTCACAAGCAATGATTGTTGGGCACGTACCTCCGAGTATGGGAAGTTTTAGACATACCCAACTCTGGAAAGAGAAATATATCAACGTCTACTATGAAATCATTCAAGAGTTTGATGACGTTGTAGCAGGTCAGCTATTTGGACATCTGCATAGTGATGAATTCCGAGTGGGTGTGGGCAAATCCGCAATTCCATCTTCTCTAAGCACACCACTTCTTCTTACTGGTTCCTTGACGCCAATACACGGAAATAATCCTTCATTTAGAAAGGTATTCTATGATGGTGGTGCAGCTGATGATAACCTGTTCAAATTATTAGACTACGAATCTCATAGACATTCTGTGAGTGACAGTAATGCAGAAGATTGGTCGAAGTTATATACGTTTTCAGAAACATACAATACTGCTACCGAAGATATCAAAACGGAAGGACTTTCTGCTAATGTCTTTCGTTCTATACTGCAATCGATGAAAGACAAGCAAGGAAATACGAGTCCTACATTGCACTCATTTCTCTCACTCGTGGGGTCTGGATCGGATGGAGATGCTGAATCGTCTCATAAAGACAACGACTGTGATGCCGAATGTCGAGCAGAGTGGATGTGTACACTTTTAGGAACCACGACTGCCAAACAATACAACACATGTTTGCTTCAGAAAAGTGGATCAAGCAGGCACATGATTGGAATAGCAGGAGCTGCAGTCTTTGCTGCTGCATTTTTGTTTATGATAGTAGTGAGAACTATTAGGAAGAGACGGGCACGAGATCAGTATGAGTCTCCGTCTTCTATTGAGGGAACAGTAGAGATGGATGACCAAGAAATGCTTTGATGGCAACGCTCTGAGATCAGTATCAGTCGAAGCATAGCTGGTATGATTGTAGTAACACGAGCCGTCCAGTTTGCTACCACGTATTGACAGCAATGGGATTGAACAATTGTAGACGGAATCAAGAGTAATTGATTGAACGTGGGAAATATTGGGATGGAGCAAAAGACGATACTATAAATACCTGTAAATATTTCCGTCTTATTGTAGTATGTATACGTCAAATAAGTTTAGTTACTTTCACCACCGCTCGAAGATTCATCGTCGTCGCTGTCTCCAACAGCAACACTGATGGGGACACTGTACTCTTGATCACAACCAAGATAACTGTCACTCATGCAAAACAAAGTCAAGTTGTAGTCTCCAGGCTCATCGGGTGCCATAAATTCTAACACAGCCTTCTGCTTTCTTAGCAAGTTGACACGCTTCAGCGACAACAAAGAGTTGGTCTTAGTATCACCAACAACGATCCACCAACCCTCCCGCTTTTCCTTTGGAAACAAAGATGCTGCCACTTTCCCCATTTCACTTTCATCTATTTCGTCTTCATCATCATCGTCAACTTCTCTCTCTAACGTGACAGCGATCTGCACAGGGTCACTAGCAGTAATATCATCAGCGTCCTGCACATCAAATGCTACCTCAATGTTGGGGTAGTTGTTGCAGAAGACAGCAACGTCTGCCATTTTTTTCATCCGGAAGACGCAGTAAGTCGTTTTCGCACATCATCATCTAATGTCAGGATATCAAACACAGACTCAATTGGTTCTTCTCCTTCGTACGCTTCGCATCGTTGCACAATTTCTTTGGTAAAATGAGGAATCTGCATGAGAATATTGTCTTTGTTCCAGAGTCCCTGGACAACCATCTGGCTCAACTCCATCGCGGCCAAAGCAGGCTTCAACCATCCATTGCTACTAATTACGTCGACAATGGCAGGAATAAGATTGATGCTATCACAAAGAACACGCTTTTGGTCAGTTCGTAAGTCAGTTGAGAGAGCCTTGCGGCTAAAATGACAATGGAGAAGAACAAGCGCTTTTGTTCTGGGATCTTGAAATTGGGCAGACTCTGGTAAATTTTGAGGAAGATTCCTTGCCAAAATCTTGAGCGCTTTCTCTTCGCCTTGGCGTATAGGGAGATTACTGAACTCGGAAGCATGCGAGAGGATCTCAAGAATTCCTCTAACCTTCGTCTTTGCAGTCAGAGAAGCCGCAATTAGCTCAATTGTTTCATACTGCACGTAATAGTAAGCAGCAATCATCCCTAGATTCAGTGGCGAGACATCACCGTCATCAGTCAATTGGCAGCATTTGCTAGCCTCCAAATCTCCCAAGACTGTTTCAACCATGTCACTAATGTGTTCGCTGAGATGGACATTTGATGTGCCCTGCAAGTTGTAGTAATTAGGATTCTTTGACAAACGTCGGTACAGCAGTGTCCATGTGATGTAGTCTACCGCGTCTTGCATACAGCTGATAGTCTTCGTAACAATCTCAGAATTGAAATGGTCATGGAGGTAATGATCGATGTGAGACTCAATCGGGAGAGGATCATACAAGAGTTTCTTCAGATGCTCTTTCTTTGGGGTGTGGCACATGATGACACATTTTCCACTGCTGTCTATGCCTTGCCTACTTGCCATGCCCATCATATGGAGAAGATCAGCAATTGGGTAATCGACGTATCGTCGTTCTCTCCCGTCGAATGTTTCTGTTCCCATAATGACAACTAAATGAGAGACAATCTTGACCTTCCAACAAATATCAACAGGACAAACTAATACATTGATCGCTCCGTCACGATAAAGACCAAGTATCGCCTCCCAATCATCTTCCATCATTCCATCATGTAAGAAACTTATTCCTGAAGTCGTGACCTGTTGCAGAGCTGGTTCTCTAAGCGTGGACGCAATCTTAGCAATGCCATCACATCAACATCTTTGGAAAGGAAGGTGTCCCCTTCAATACTTTGGCGATATGTCATGAGATCAATTGCGGTGAGTTGTGCTTGTCTCCTGCTGGGCACAAAAATAATGGATGGCTTACTATCAGAGTGCCTCATGACAGCGTTGTAGACGGGCTTTCCCATTGCCATCAACCTACTCGCAAAGTTGCTTTGATCAAATGCATGGAAGTAAATTTCAAGTGGAATTGGCCTGACTTTTGGAGAAAAGTTGAACAGTCCCTTTGAGGACACGCCCATCCACTCCCCAACCTCACGAGCATTTGCAAGAGAGGCACTGAGGCCAATCATTCGCAACTGAGATTCTTGTTTCTGCTGCTTTTGAGTGCTTATGAAACGCATTCGAGAAATAATCACTTCCATCACTGGGCCAACATTTCCACCGAGGAAGTGCAAATCATCAGCAATGAACAAAGTTACAGCTTGTACAGCCCTTCGTTGCCTCCAGCGTCGACTGATCACATCCCATTGTTTCGCAGTACAAACAATAATCTTTGCCTCTCCAATTAGCTTGAGATCAGGTGCCACTTCGCCAGTGAGCTGAACAACTTGCCCTGACCTCAAAATCGATCCAAAACGAGCACTCCAATCCTTGTAGGTGTGAAGAGCCGTCTCTTCTTTAGGTGCAATATAAACACACTTCCCTTGAGGATCATTCACAAGCGTTCTCATAATAGCAAACTCTGCACATGCCGATTTTCCTGAACCAGATGGAGCACAAAGTAGACAATTCTTGTCTGTTTTGAACAAATGATGGAATGTCTGCGTCTGAATTGGATTGAACTCATTGAAGTTGTAGAGCTTGACCAATGCAGATTCACCAAGGACAGAAATAGGCAAAGGCTGCAAATCCAATAGCTCAGTTGGGGGGTAAAATTTGGCAGGTAGGATCATTTTGTTGAATGAAATGGGCAGCACCGCCTCTGAGTGTAACCATCGATCTGAAATGACACGGATGAAGTATGACGGCGGTAGCGGATCCAAGATGTTGACAGTGAAAACGACCGTATGCTCGTCCTCTGAGCCTGTATTTTTCAGCAAAAACATTTCATGATGCAAAATATTTTCACCATTGACATCTTCCACAATAATGTGGAACAGTTGAACATAGCCGTGTATGTTAATATCGAACTCAAAATCTGGGACCAAGTTTAGTTCAACCCGAAGGGTGGATCTTGTGATTGGTTGAATATGCGCCGACAACTCGAGCTTAGGGAATTGATGGACAAGTTTGTGTAACGTTCTTCCCATCTTTGGAACCCCTACTAGCTCTCCAAGATCGGAAGGATTCAAATCAGCATATCGAGCCCATTCAATATCACTCTTCCGCTCAAGCTTACGAGCAACGATTTCAGGGACATTCTTGAATTGGCGAAGAGGAGACTGAGACCTCCAAATTCGGTAAGATACCATGTTTGCAAATGACAAGGTAAGCTTTGACAAGCTGGACCAACCGCGACGGAGTGAAATTTCGAAGAGTGCACGCATGATACGTGCAGCACTCTGTTGGATGAATGCCATGTCAGACACAAGCGCAAACCCATCGAGCTTTAGTCGTGAAATATAAGCTTGAAGAAGGATATTGATTTTTGCTGAAGGCTCATTTGGGCTCTCCTTCACTGGGATTGGTACTCTTGTTGCCAACTTACTCAACTCCAACTTCTCTTCTTCTCTTACGGTGATGTGGGTAAACTCTCCACTCATCGAGAAAAGTCTCAAAAGATCAATGTCAGCCATGTTGGGCCGCAAATGCCTGCTGTACATTGCCATGGACGAGTGAGAGATGTAATACTGACTTGCAATTCTACCGAGGGGAGTTGATTGGAGCGCACCACTTCGCCTATCGTAACGAATCAAATGACTACGCTCGAGCATGCAGGCAGCAGTGTGAGCTAGATCCATCCGGCGATGCTTTAGGGTGGGGTCTTCCTTCGCTGCCTTGTCAGATATTCCATAAAGATTTGGATTCTTGAGCATTCTCACATAAAGAAAGGTGTAACTGAGCCACTCGACAGCCTCGCTGACTGTTTGAATGGTGCCCAGAACTATCTCTGCGTTGAGATGGTCAGGGAGTGTTTTGATCATCTGACTCTCTACAGGTAGTTGAAGATTCGTGAGCGACAGATAATACTGTAATTCCGAGTGAGCTGTCATGATGATACCTTCTCCCTCAGTATCATATTGAGGTCGACCAGCTCGTCCAAGCATCTGCAACACATCCAACGGACTAAGTTCGGCCCATCGACCCTTTGAAGGGTCATATATTTGAGTACCCTTGATAATTACTGCATGTGCAGGCAGATTCACTCCCCAAGCTAATGTAGCAGTACAGCACAGAACACCGATGTGACCATCTGCAAACAAATCTTCTACCAATTCACGATCAGCTCGTGCCATACCGGCGTGGTGAATAGCAAAGCCATACGAGAGAACTTCTTTCAAGTCTGCATTCTTCACACTGCCAAGTTCTTCACGTAAAATTTCTTGCGTGGCACCACCTTCTTTCACAAACAAAGATAATTGATCATGTTCCATTGCAAGATCACGCAATGCTTTGGCAGTCTTGCCGGTTTCAGCACGACTATGAACAAAGATCAACATTTGATTCCCATTTCGACGTTGCATCGTGGCCTTTTCATAACAGATTTCATTCTGTAGTTGAAATCTCCGGAATGCGTTGCGCTCGGTGATACCAATATATTGCATTTGTAATGGCACCGGGCGGTATGAGTGGTCAAAAAAGAACATCCCTTTCTTCGGGTTGACACGAAGAAAGGTAGCTACATCAGCATAGTTGGGAAGAGTGGCACTGAGACCAACGAGGCGAATTGGCTCAGCTGTAGTTTCAACTTGACGAATAACTCGAGCAACAATACTCTCAAGAACAGGCCCACGGTCGTCATGAAGAAGATGAATTTCATCAATAATCACAAGGCGAACAAGCTGAGTGTAGGCACGGCCTTCTCCTTGCCGTGTCACGATGTCCCACTTCTCAGGAGTTGTTACTATCATCTGAGTTTCTGAAATTTGCTGACGGGTCAGACTAGAATCACCAGAAAGTTCACGCACTTGTATGCCATACGGTCCCAATCTCTTTGAGAAATTCTTCACAACCTCTTGTACCAAAGCTTTCATGGGCGCGACGTAAATGATTTTGAATGCACTCAGGTCTAGAGTTCCTTCGTGTTTGCTTGCTTTGCCGCTCTCGTCTTCATTCATCATATCATCTGCACGTTCCTTTCGATACTGAGCCAAAATATTTAGGATTGACAACATGGCAACATTTGTTTTTCCAGCGCCTGTGGGGGCACACAGCAAAACATTCTCCGATGAGCGCAAAGCCACATCTGCCATTTTCGATTGCACGCGATTCAGCATTGTCATTCCCTTGAATGCATCATGAGTCCACTCAGGAAGATCCGCAATTGGAACAAGTTTTTCATCTGGAGGGGCCACACTTCTGACAGCGGGGACGTGAACTTCTTCATACCCTGGTTTCATAGCCCTCCAAGACTGGTCAGGTAATTCGCACTTTTTGTTTGTCATTGTGTGGGATCCTTCACGGAAAGTGAGGGAGTCAAAGTCCAATTCATGGGCTGATCGTTTTGCATCCGAGGGACTTTCATCACCACCTTCCCCTCCCCCAGAGCCAACTTTGACGGAATCAAGTGCTTTTGACATCTTACTCTCTCCTCCCGCTGCTTCAGTGAGGCTATCAAATCCATCACCCCTATCCTTCCTCAATGTGTCCTTTGCACTCTTCATTCTCTCCCCCTTCCAATCCTCCGCCCCAGACCTAGATCGCAATTCGTTCAATGCCTTCCCCCCCTCTCCACTTTCATCTTCCATCAATGCCTTCTCAACAGAATCTCTTGTCGATTCGTCTACCGCACGCTTCATTGAAACACATCCCCAAATACGAGCGCGATTAGCGAGCAGTGTTTTGATCAGATCAAACCGTTCAAAACCCAAAAGAACGAGGAGTTGATTTTCACATTCACGGATGCTTGTCCCCGGACGAATATCCAATACCGACAATGCTTGGTCAGCAATTTGGCACATTCATCGGCATCGTCTAGAGTTGCTGCCAATCGCCGTTGCAAGTAATGTGCATCAATTTCATGCACAGAAAGGATACGAACACCCCCCTTCCCTCCTCCAGACTTGGTACGTGTCGTCGATCCTTGGACCATGCGTTCTTCTTCCCCACTATCATCATCGACCCTCCCTCCTCCCTCATTTGCCTCCCATTACCATCTCCCTCATCTGACGAAGAATCATCAACATCAACCACCACATCCTCTTCAACATCACTACGTTCATCTTCATCAACTCCACGATTTCCTTCCTCTTCCTCCTCCGAATCATCAAATACAACAGCAACTCCCATTTCATCATCCACTCCATTATTATCATCATTCTCATCTTCATTATTATTATTCTGCCCCAAAGCTCTATTCTTATAATCTTCATAATCATCCATTGCCTTCCCAAGCTGCACCATTTGCGCAAACACCGCATCAGGCAAACTCGATCCTCTTCCAGTTAAAAATTTGGAAATGACCTCCTTCCGTTCCGGATCACGATAATTGGCATCTTTGAGTGTTTCCAGCACTTCCTCGAGTGCCCCCCGAAGAATGGAGGATGGTTGATTCCCCAAATATTGCTTGGAGGAAAGGATATTCAATAATGCTTGGTATGCCGAGCGACTGCCCGGATTGGTGGGCCGGTAGGTCGACATGCCTACTGAATCATCTAAGATGGAGGTCCCTCCTTCTAATAAAATATTCTCTCTCCTTTTGGATGAACCACCACCGGCAGCACCGCCAGAGCCACCAATGTAATCATTCGCCTCCTTCTTTTTACGACGTTTGGCAGCCCTCTCCATCATTTCCGCCACCTCGGCCGGTCGATCACTCTTCTTCTTTCCCCCCTCATCACCACCTTCAGGTCCATCGGCCGTTGCTGCACCAACTCGATCACCCATCCTTCCCAAAGTTTCCTGTGGTAAGACATTCCATAAACTTTCTACTTCTCCGGTAGGCCCACCTGCGCCGCCGCCACCGCCATTTCCATCTCGACGAGACCGTCGATCGGCCCGTTGGACCTTGTTGGACATTTCTGCGTAGGCATAGCGCTTTTGGAGGGCTTCTCGTTCTGCCATTTTGGATATTTGTTGTTTGGTTGATTGAGTGTGATTATGTGGGGATTATATTGGGTGAGCTGCTATTAAAATTGGGACATCAATTTCACTACTGCGCAAAGATCCACATGAACATTATTATGATGGCATGGATTATGTTTGATGATGATGACTGACGACTATTGAAGAAGTCGAGTCAAATGCCAAGAGCCGTTGACTCGACTCTTCTGCACTCACCTCCAAGGTCAGATCAAGATCAACGTTCATCACCCCTTCTGACAATGACAAGATTGACCTCGGAGAGAGAATTATGGATACTCTGGTCGCTAACTTTGTCGAGCCGAGGGCGACCCCACCGACGACGGACATGATTGCCCCGGCTGATGCGGTGCAATCTGCCCGCGGGTGCTACGGCTTTGGCGCCACCCAAAATCAAAATCAGAAAAGAGGAAGCTTAATCACCACAATCATTCTCGTGACGCCAACCTCTCGCCCCATGATGCTTCTGATCAATTGCACCCGAATCCCAAATGAATTGCCCCATACTGCTGCTAACGACGACATCGGATTCCCTCATGCCGTATCTTCCTATAATGATAGCTACGGTGGATTGTGTATGCGGTGTGGGTCCGCTCCGTCCGGGGCATCTTATCCAGCAACCAACATCATCTCTTCGGCGTCTCTTCAAGATGTGATACAGGGATCGAGTAAAGAAGTTCATGGCATTATGGACTGGCTCCTCCATGACATAATGGATAAATATGGCCTCACACTACAACCAAAGTGCTACTGCGGCAAATGTGAATGTAAAAGTACCGAAGAGAGAATATCTACAATCCATGATCTGAAGGAGTCTTTTATGCGAGCATTCAAAATGATATTAGAATCTGCGAGCACCCCAATTGATGATGTCGACAAAGAAGGGACTTCTGACAACGGTATGGGAACACTGGTGTTGATGAAGAGGAAAGAATTGTCGACTATTCTTCATCAAAAGACATGGATGCGGAATTCTCCTTCGCTGAAGATATGGGCGTCGGATCCGACAATCCCCAATCACATTTCGTTTGATGTGATGGACGATGGTGTTGATGCAACGGATGTTGAACCTAGCGTAGGGACACCAATGCTGATGATATTGACAACAATGTTGGAATGGCATCTGAGGACAACAAGAGCGGTGCCGGTGCATCGTCGGTAGCGAGTGCTCCTACCACTGCAACGTTATGCAATGCGCTCACAATGGACGCTGAGCCATGTGGAGGTGAATCCAATGATGATACAGACTACAATGTTGGAATGATATCAGACACTCCTACAAAGACGAATCTCTCTCTTGATGCAATGGATGTTGATGCTGAGCCATGTGGAGGTGAACCCAATGATGCTATTGACAACAATGTTGGAACGATATCAGAGACTCTTTCTCCTTTGTCACTTCCGAGAGCATTGTCTGTGGCAAACTAAAACTACGACTCCTTCTCCTTCATTACTTCCGATAGCGACCACCCAGACCTCAACTGCAAGCTCCCCTTCAAACGTCATAACATTACATACAAGCTCAAAACATCCTAGCTGCAATTCGCTCAACTTCATCGCTTGTAGAAGCTCTCCTTACGACTTTGAAAGTGATACAAGTCATGATTTTCATGCGTCGCAGAAACTGAAGACAATCAAAGGTCTTTCACTGTCGGGCGAGAAAATGACATTAGCATGGATTTACACAACAAAGCGTATGTGGCATTGCGGACAAAAAGAGATGATGGATTCGTTACTAACTCCACAATGTTGTCATTAGTTAGAGATATGGAGCGACTGAAAGAAGAAGGAGTGCTTGACAAGTATACAGTTGTGCATATTGTCTTCCTCGAAGTAGTGAGAGTGGGCCTCCACGAGCCAGCGCTCACAGAGCTCGAACAAATATTGAAGAAAATTGACACCAAAATCAAAGTGAAGACAATAAGAGAATGGAATTACAATTTACACGAGGTTGGCCAGCTATGCACTTTGCGTGACGAAAGGCTATCAGCGATTGCAGCTATATCATCAAAGAACAATTGCTTGAAGTCATTCGTAAGAAGTAAGGAACACCAATCAATCCAAGACGATATCAAGATGCGGGACAAAAAATGGAAGGAGACGATGGTGCAATAAAAAGAGCTCGTGATGCATTCGAACGAGGTAGCAAAGCACAAGATGAGATGAAGATACCCAAAGCATTCAGCAACGCACTTGATGATCTTTTTATAGAAATGAAGAATGGAACGGATGCAAAAGCAGAGTGAGTACAATTGCTTATCTTTATAATGGTATGCATTTCATAACGAAACTAACTCTTTTCTTCTTTCTCTCATAGTATCAAAAAGTTTCAGAAGTGGTATAAAGAGCAGTGGAGCAAAACCCAACCTGCCACAACACCGGGTGCCAAACAGATTCTATGCAGTTTTGGCCGATACTCATATTGCAACAAGGCGAATCAGAACAAGAGAATAAAGGATAGCTGTCTTTATGATGAAATGAGCTCTCAATTCTTGAAGCACCTCTCTATGAGTGAGAAACTCGGCCTTGATACCTCAAATATTGCAGCTTGGTCAGATTTATGGAAATCTCGGGAAGACAAATACTTGTCAACGCATTTGAAGACAATTCTGTACCTTGTTTCCCGACAACAAGTGAGCCACACATTGTTGACAAGTATTACTCGTGTTGGTAGTCAGTTCTTCAAAAATGAGTTCTTCATTTTGTTTCACAAACTATTTGGAGCTAAGATTCTCTGCTCTGATCACATTGGATGCACTGACGACCTTGATGCTACACCCGACCCAAGATGGGATCAGACTGCTTTGCAAGCTGCAAGGACCGAAGAAAAACGAAGAAAACTGCAGAGAGACGTGACCTTCCAACACAATGCCGCCCGTGAAGAATTGGTCAATGGCGATGGAGATGGCACTGACGACCCATTCCGGGCTAGTGCTGCAACAGCGGAAGTGTTGGATGGCAATTTCAAATAGACATTTTCATCAAAAATTGAAAAGGACGCTTAATGCATCTGTTGGGGAAGACGTGTTTACTATGTTGCGTGATGATGACGTTATACACAGTGCTACAAGTGACAATGTCCAAGAATGGAAAGAAGAAATGAAGATTGTGGGTAAGGATTGAGAATGTGTTTGGTGAGAATGACAAACCAATGAATCTATCACTACACAAAACACGTCAATAGCCTAGACAAATCAGAGAAGGAACAAATTCTAAACAACTTTGAACTCGGAAAGGATGCGAACAAGAAAGCTTGGCGTAGTTTGTTTGCAGATGAGGAGAAGGCTAGAAAAGGCAGATGCCAGGAGAGCAGCAGATGAGGAGAAGGCTAGAAAGGCAGATTGCCAGAAAGAGCAGCAAGCGAGGAGGAGAAGGCTAGTTGCTGGCGGTGACAGGCGGAGAGGGAAATGGGAGATGAAACAGCCCTCTGCAACATAGAATTGATGAGGAGCAAAGGTGGAAGCAGGGCGGGGTGTTCAGTAATAAGCAGCAACAACTGCAGCAACAATGTTATGATGTAATTGATTTTAGGTTAGCAAAAAAGTTGAGCAAATACTTGGATCTTCTCTGTGTAGTCAAAGAAGTTCATGTTCCGCCAAGTAATACTCGGAAAATGAGTGCTTTTTTCATGAAGGTGCACACAAGATTGTTACAATATCTTGGGCAGTCTATTGTGGCTCTAGCAAGTCTAGAGGGGAAAAAGGCGGCCACGTGCCTAAGTGGTGCGTGAGAGGGATCTATATACTCTCATGTCAACGTCAGCTTGCAATCCACGTCTAATGCAAGCTGATGAAGATAGAGACTTCCTCTCAACTGTAACTCTCCTCTAGCAGTCATCGCTCTTCAGCAGTTCATTTGGAAGCTGAACTCCAATCTGTGATGCAATCTCCAATGCCATTACAAAATTAATCTCTTCCTTCTTCTGACCATTCTCTACCTTCCATATCTTCTGGCGGTCAATGCTCCACCAAACACCCTCCTTGACATCGTCAGGGTTCACACTTTCATACCTACCTATCTCCAGTTCACCATTCGGTCGACGCAAGGTACCCACAGTGCATTTCCCTAGCTGGAATGTCCCTTCCCATTCACCTCCATTCACAGGACGAACAATTCCTGGCCCATGCCACTTACCATCCTTCCAGCTGCCTTCGTAGTGAGATCCGTTTTTCAACGTCATCTTACCCTGTCCATCTGGGGCGGCATTGCGCCATTGACCTTCGTACACTCCTCCATCTTTGAAATGATGAGTACCCTGACCAAAACGGCAGCCATCTTTCCATTTGCCTTCGTATCTATCACCATTGGCATAATCCATGATTCCATGACCGTTGGCTTTACCGTCACACCATTCTCCATCGTACCTTCCACCATTTTCCCATGTGATGGTACCCCGCCCGTGTGGTTCACCTACGGAATCAAGCAGGCCTTCGTACATTCCCCAACCATGTTCTGAGACGCGAATCCGTATTCTTTTTACTTTGCGTCCAGTAGACCCAATGGAGCTTGGCCCAGATATTTCATGCTGAGGTGCAAACGATACGTGCTTTTGTTCTTCATCGTGCTCCGAAGAAGACAGTATTGGTGCAGGTTTCTTCCCTACATTCAATTGCAATTCCCATTTCGTTTTGAATTCTGTGGCCACCTTGTAACTTTTGGTGGCATCGGCTGCTACAGCCTCAGCTTTGCCAAGCCTTTCATGAGCTCGT
Source organism: Skeletonema costatum (assembly GCA_018806925.1). NCBI lineage: Eukaryota > Bacillariophyta > Thalassiosirophyceae > Thalassiosirales > Thalassiosiraceae > Skeletonema > Skeletonema costatum. The sequence goes on from JAHBBA010001279.1 coordinate 127,660, forward strand.
TTCAGCGTCTCCATGGCAGCCAGCACTTCTTCTTTAGCACTCGAAACTTCTTCTTGCGACTGTCTATGCCGCAGTGAAGCTTCTACTTCGTACCGTCTCGCTGCATCGATCAAGGTGGCTGCTGTGGTTTCGTCAAGAGACGATAAGCCGGTAGTCGAAAGGCCGGGAGTAGAATGAGACTCGGACGAAATGTTCGGAGTGGACTCTGATGAGCTGCAGCTCCTTACTTTCTTGGCTGGCGGTGGAGCCATTGCACCAGAGGAAGCATCAGACATGCCACACTATTTTGCTCTTGATTGTTATTTGCAGATCCGCACGCTACCGTTTACCTTCGCCTGGTCAAGACCTATTCGTTGAGTATGACCATTGTCGTGCGTGCACAAAGTACACTTTGCTTCAAAACTCTTCAAAAGCACCTGCTGTTTCGTTGATGACGTACGCGTGACTGGACTGTTGACTGAAAAACGCACTTGTCATGGTCTTATCATTATTTTTTATTTTTGACACCGCCTCCGCCGCTATCATAGGTACCACAACTGCTTGTTCCGCTGCTGCTGATCACCATGCCATGAACGCAGCTGATTGTCTCTGCTCGGCGCTTGCCCTTAACTGTTGTCAGTTTGCCTTTTTGTCGCAAAAGAAGAAGTCTTCACCTCCTCGATCCATCGGCTCCTCATCCTACCCTACAAACAACAATAATGATTGGATGTCAAAGCTGGATGCCAACAAAAAGCTGCGTGACGTTGTTATACCTGGCACGCACAACTCGGCATCATCAACTATATCCAAGTGGGCGTTGTTTTCTGGTGTTGCTGCATGCCAGAATTTGACAGTTCATCAACAACTGAATGAAGGCGCTAGATACCTTGATGTGCGTATATGTGGTCATAAAGATGATATTGTCATATCTCATGGCATCGTTAAAGGTGGCAAATTGTCTGACGTTGTTGATGAAGTTGAAGCATTTCTATGTGACAATCCAAAGGAGTTTGTAATCGTCGAGATAAAAGATGAAACGCCCATGACGTCTTCACAAAAGTATCAAGTACTTCACTTGATTCAATCTACTTTTGGCGAAAGAATGATTACCTATACAGATTTGCAGACTTGGTTTCAATTGAAGCAAGTGACAATGGGCGATATACGAAGGAGACAGAAAAATGTGTTGATTCTGATTCACAATTCATTTTGTTTTCATCGTCAAGGTATTGAATACGATATGAATATGGTTGCAAACGAATTCGCATGTTTTCATAACAGCACTTTGTTGCATGACAAATGGCACAATACAACAAACTCAAGTGATTTAATGCACAGAAATTTGACACATTTGAGGCACTTATCGAGGTATGATCGCGACTATATGATTTGCAACCAATTAGTATTGACTCCTCAACCTCCTCGCAACGTGTTTGATACTGTGCGCCTTCTATTCGGACTGAAAAGTTTGCAGCCTATCTCTCTCGCAAAACAGCTGTATCAAAAAGAGGATGTGCTGCATTGCTTTGTCAGAGATAGACCAGGCCTTCATTGGAACATCGTGTCACTTGACTTTATAGATTGTTGTCCACGATTTATAAACTTCCTCATAGAAATAAACTCTTCAAGATCAAACACTTAACTCATTTTACTACTATGCATGCATTGAAGAGACGAACTTGTGAACTTACACGGATACCTTCTCTTTTAAGCGCTTTCATTCCTCATACAGCACAAGATGTACCTCTTCAATTCTGGCTCTGCCGACGTTAGGCCCCATTCTGGCTGATTGGGATATAATTGATCATAACCTTTACACGTTGTTGAGGGATCACCATCCTTCATGCCAACATTTACCCACGCATTATCCTGGCCGAACCCAGCTACAGGAGAATAGTTCTCCTCATTATTTTTGAAACCATCGTGGAAACCAGGCATGATTGGTTTTTCAGCACCAAATGGGCAGTATGCGTCAAAAGGGCATAGGCGCCCTTCAATGCTGCTGCAAAAGTTCATAGCATCATCATAACTTCCACCATTCCAGCCTTCCTCGCGACCGACCCAAAAAGGACCATATTTAACTCCATTCGCTACTATGGGATCAGACAGATCAACACCAGGGACAGCAGGATCAGCATTAGGGAGAACAGGAGCAGGGGGGACACTATCTTGTACTGAATTTGAAGCAGGGGGAACACTATCTTGCACTGAATTTGCAGTACTCAAATCAGCACCTACAGTATCACCAATATCCTCTTCACCTTTACAGCACAAAACGTAATCCCCTAGTTTCGGGAGACTGCTTGGGAGCTTCCCACCATTAAATCCTGTCAATGTTTTGCACGTAGATGTCTCGTCGTCTTGGAACGTACCAATTAGTACGTAATCAGAATCAGCTACAGGTGCCCAAACTTCTCCTGGAAATCTATCCATTCCCATCAACAGTGGCGACCGTCCATCCTGCACCTTACTTCCACTTGGACAGTAAGCCATCATGGGACACAGGATTTGGCCAGCCTTTTCGCAGTACAATTGCGCATTGCCGTGCGTGCTAGGAACGTATCCGTCTTCCAAAGTATGCCATTGTGGATCGTATAAATCTACAGCGAGATTATCCCATTTGATGGATGTTTCGACGCTAGGTGGCACACTATCCACTGGCACTGAATTTGATTCATCTTCCGCGCTTGGAACACTAACACTATCCATTGGTACTGGCATTGATTCTTCATCCTTACAGCATACAATGTTGCGTGTGATACTCTCATTATCTTCACCAGTGAAGCCCCATTCTGGACTGGGATGATTATAGAGGTTGGCATACATACGGCAAGAATCTTCTTGTCCTACTTGTATCCACTCATTATCATTTTCAAGAGGCACCCAAGCTACGCCTTCCTTGATACCACCAAACGGAATATCTTTTGCCTCAGGCTGTTCCGGACAAACGGCAGGTGCAGGGCACAGGAGACGAGATTTGGAACGACAAAATTGCAGCGCTGCGGAGTAAGTTTGGCCAACCCATCCCGTACTACGATCAAACCAAACAGGATCGAACTGTTGCTTTGCAAGCTTGAAATAATCCACAGGCTCTGGTGTCGGGCTGGGTGTCGGTTTTGGCGTGTTTGTCGGTTGTGGTGTGGGTTTGAGAGTTGGATTTGGTGTGGGCTGTAAAATGTGAACGAAAACGAAAAAATGTTAGTCCAAAGAACAAATGACGCGGTATACTTCAATGACTATGCACAAGTAACGAACCTGATTTGTAGGTGAAAGAGTTTCATGGCAGCAAGCCACATTCCTAGTAATTTCTTCGTTGCCTTCTCCAGTCTCGCCCCAGACTGGAGGCGCCGCGTGCAACCGATCGTACCTTGTACAGGCATTCTCAGCAGAAACACTAACCCAAGCGTTGTCGTCTTCCAAATCTGCACTCTCCTTAAATGGAGCCCAAGACTCGCTTGAAGTTCGATATCCACCGTCTGGGATCGCTCCTTGTCCAGAAGGACAAATGTCTGAATACTCGCATGGCAGAGCATTGGCAGCTTCCATGCAAAAATTATAAGCAGCAGCATAAGTTTGGCCCTTCCAACCTGTGGAACGATCAAACCACTGAATTCTAGGAGGTTTCTCTGCCTGGACCAAAGCAGCGGCATTGCTCTCATCTGGTGTTATTTCCAAATGAACAGGAAGTTTGGTAGTTGATGTTGTAGTAGTAATAGCCCAAGTTGCTGTAGGTTTAGCAACACTGTATACCGATCCCGGGCAGCAATAAATGTAACGAGTAATTTCTTCGTTGCCTACTCCATTCTGGCTCCATACGGGAGGGTCAGGATGTCTACCAAGCCATGTTGTGCAAGGAATGTCAGCGCCAACCTGTACCCAATCATGAATTCTATCATCAATGGGAGCCCATTGGCCATCTGGACCTGGCTTGATACCAGTTGAAGGTGCGTGATTCAATCCATCTGGACAAAGTACCTCAAGTGGGCAGATTGTATATCCCTTTTGTCCGCAGAAATCGGCGGCTTGACCATAAGTTTGACCTGTCCAGTCTTTAGATCGATCGAATTCAATTGCTAATGGCGTGGCGGAAGTCTCAACCGAGCCAGTTGAAGTCGCGACCGTGGGAACTACCCCAGTGTCCACTTGTTTGCAACAAAACATGTTGCGAGTTGCATCATCATTTCCTCCCATTACACCCCATTTAGGAGGAGTTGCATCGTGTTGAGAATAGAGTGTGCACTTCCCATAAGCAGCAATCTGCACAAATTCGTCAACTCGATCAGAGACAGGGTTCCACAATGGACCACCGGCTTGAACCCCACGAATTGGGTTAGAGCCTAGTCCATTGGGGCATACCGCAGCAAAAGGGCAAAGACCATACCCTTCTGTGCTGGCACAAAACTGCCAGGCTTCCCGATATGACCCATCAGGATAACTGCTGTCATTTTCCCTGCTAAAGAAGTGTGGCTGGTATGTCGTCGCAGACATCTGGTACGACATTGATTCCTGATATCCTTTATCGTTGACATAAGGATTCTGATCTTCCTGCTGCTGGGATGCTTTCCCTTCTCCTCCATCAATCTCTTCATATTCTCCCTCCCAATCAGGGGCATTTTTCTCTTTCTTATTAGAACTAACCGAGACGCCGATGACGACAGTGGCAGTGACAGCCAATGTCATACACAGTGCCTTCTTTAATCTCTTCGAGTGGAGTAATGGATGAGTATATTTGCGGCGGGTAACCAAATGATCTCGCATGTTGAGGGAGCCTTCTTCCTCATCATCGCCGTGATCCCAACCACGACGGAGGGGCGTGTCACTAGGTGGATTATACTCCTTGGTCATCGAGGCAAGATTGGTCGGAGGCGGAGTAAATTTATCTTGATAGCCGGCACGGATTGAATCCTTCACTTGGTTGACATTTGCTTCAGCAATCACCGATTCAGATTGAAATTCGGTCTCGATTTCTTGGAGGTAGGCTTGATAATCGTTCATGATTTTGGACGTCTTATCGGAGAGCTTGGCCATCTTGGCACCAGATTTGCTTGCCTTCTGACTGCCAGATGACGGCGAGCGATTTTGCAATGGAGAGACAACATCATCCGCTTCACTTTTGTTGTTTGTCCGTCGTAGTAAATTAGATTTTTGATCCCAAATTGGTCCCAATGATACCATGATACCATCCGTTGAGCCGTTGAATAAAATCTGTACCAGAAACTGTGCCATTTTTTCCGTTGTGCACCTTCAGTACCGGACCACGCTGCCTGATGTTGTATCGATCGAAGTGTGAGAGGAGGAGTAGAAGAGTACAATAGTGAGATTGTACCGAGACAAGTGGTGCGATGAATACTTGATTTAGGTAGAAAAATATCTTCTCTCAGTTTCAGTCCTTGCTTGGTTGATGAGTAGATTTACTTTTAATGTTCCCACGATGTTCGATGTAAAGTTGATTGTCAAGTGTACATTGGGTACTTGTTTTCCCGAGCTGCACCTAACGATTCCAATGGAAACGTAAATGCACCGTCGAATCGGATCCCCCGATGTATTGAATATGACCCCAAGTCGTTGTGAAGATGATGTAGAAGATTTGCAGACAATCCCAGACAGAAATAAGTAATAGCACGGCATGTTTCCTAACGCCGAAGAAGTGCACCCCACCATCGATGCTGAATAGAACTCGTCGCTATTTAAGTCAATTCCTTATTGTACTCGTTCCCGATGACCCACCTTGCAATAACCAACTCTTTTTAGCTTTCGCACTGGCTCCCAAAGATCCCAAAATGTTGTGCAGACGATTTGAGTTTCGAAGAAGCTGCATTTACCAGCATCCTCTCAGAGCCAAGGAACTGTCCACAGCAGCCGATGCTGAATAGAACTTGACGCAATTGGTCCCTGCCATAGAGACTTCGGATACAACAATTTTACTTCGGGTGGTCCACGTCCCATGGTCTCACTGTAGCAGAGATAGTGGATAAACGAGCGGAACCAAATATTAACCGCCGGAACTGCTTTGAATGGATAGTATTTTTTGGCCAACTGCCGTCAGTAATTGGATGGAGACAAGTGCCTCAAGATGAAACGTTGACGTGTAAAATGAGCGAGAAAGAATAATATACTCACAATTGCCGCATAGCAAATTAGCGTCGGCACCGCATAATAAAAGGATAAGATACAGATGGTGGGCAGGGATCGGCCGGAAGGGGAGCAAGGCCGCCATGATGGTGGGGGATCCCGATGGTATCAGTGGCAGTAGAAGTCTTCCCAGGAGCTTTGCAGCGTCTATTAGTTCGCCAAAAGCAATGGAGTAGCGACTGCGTTGGGTAGGCTTTGAGGCTACAGGCTCCGCCTCAGCTCCGCAGCAACGATGGCCTTAGCAGCCCTGTCCACCTTAATTGATACCTCTTCAGAATCGAATGATGCAGGAGCGTCAACAGAAGCAACCGATGCACTGGATTTGGTTCCGGAGCGCCATGGTGTTGTTTTGGGTTGCAGTGAATGAGCGATTGGGCGTTGGAGGTGGAAAATCAGGGCGCGCCAAAATCGCCCAAAATGATCACGAGAAACCACATACATTGTGACAAATTCAACGGCTCAACGGATGGTATCATGGTATCATTGGGACCAATTTGGTATCATTTATCTATATAACCGTCGTCGTCATCATCAATTGTGAAGCTCTCAGTGTTTGTAGCAGCAGCCGCAAGCTCGACATCAGCGTCGCCTGACAGCAAATCGACCGGTGAGGTATCGGGCGGGTCAACGGCGCTGTTACTCATGGTGGATGTATTGTGCTTTAGTATGGTGTGGAGGCGCAGCTAATGTGGAATAATTATGAACGGATCCCATGGGGGCTGGGGTATTGAGGATTTTGGATCTTACAGTGATCCTCGAAATATACCCCCTAGAGAGTACGAATTCCAAGCTTGGCAGAGCTCAAGAGGGTATATGTCTCTAGCTTACTGACTATTTTGAAGGAGGAGGGTATGGAAGTTGGCCCTAAGGCGAGTTTTACTTCGAGGTCTACTTATACACTTACATCTCTCCTTTGCAAACCTTGAGGGCGTGTTTTAAAGAGGACTTGGTACTTTGAATCGACGCCCTCGCCTACCTAAGCCCTGCTTCATTCTTTCTTTTGATGTTGAACAACTTCAAAGACATATTTAAATGCAGTAAACCGAGTGGACAATCAGCACCAGAGAGGAGAAAGGCACTTACTCTATAAGTACTTACAAAGATACAAGATACTTTGCATCTTGTCCATGCTTTGCATATTAAGTATATACTACAATTCAATCGCCCCCTATGATCAACAATAACAAGAAGTTGATCAATTTTTGGTCGCGTCTCGTTGTCGACATCGTTTGGAGTGTCATCCTGACGGAGGGTAGAGTTGATTGAATCGGCAGAGGCAGCAGTCGTAGTATGCTTGACTAGTCGCACAGAAAGTGTGTGCTGTTTCTCTCACAAGGGCCTTCGACGGCAGTCTCCTCAAACTTTTCGAGCTCGATTGAATCATCATATCCCGAAATCTTGGCAATGATCCATTATTAGTTGATCTCATGTCGTTCCATAGCTCTCGTGCCTCGATGTATGTAATCGCCTCGCCTGCTAAGCGCATGAATTCAAACAACACTCTCTCACTAGACATGTCTCTGTTGGGATCTTCTTCACAGGTAGTATTAACATTACTTTCTTCATCACCATCGTAGACTTGAATTTTTCTTCTATTGACCGACGTCCTCTTGGAATTATCGTCGGCGGCAGCAGTAAGGCGCCGATAAAGAGTGAGTGAAATGCTGCGGAGACTGTCACAGCCGTCGATCTTGTCTGATGATATGAGACCAGCCTTCGCAAGAAGTTTTGCAAATGAAGATGGTGGTCGTGGCAGCGATGTTTTGGTGTTGATGACCGGCGTCTGGTTCAGTTCCTGCTCCTGCTTGGTATATGCTTTTTCATCATCGTTCCTTAAAGCGGTGGTGGCAGCAGACGAAGAAGCTTTCAAACCATCTGTGAAGCTGGCTCTAGTGCTTGCCCTACGGCGTGGTAGTGGCATTGTGCTTGTTGAGTGGGGCTTACGGCGGCGGTGGTGTATTCGATTGCGATAATAGTGTCTGGAGTGTATATTATTATGAAGTGTCTACCAGATATGAGCGCATGGTTGTTGTCGCTACTTTGATGGCAATGGAGAAGATTTTGTTGGGTTCAATAGGTACGGATAATTTCGAATGCTGCATACAGTTTTCTACCATCAAATCACTAACAAGGGCAGTTCTGATCTTCGGAAGCCGGAAGCAGGCAGATGTAGATACTTCAGCGGACTTCTAAGCAGCGGAGCAGCGTGAAGTTCAAGTTCAAGCGTTGGAAGAGGAAGTACCTAAGGAGGAGGCATTATGCGAGCTCTAAATTTCAGAAGTGTGAAGAACCCTAAATGTCATTAAGCGGTGTCAAATTCGCGATGGTTTCATGTTTTACACCAGTAATTAGTGTGCAGTGTGCACCTGTTTTCAATCGGCGGTGCCACAAGTTTAACTCGTGATCTGGAATCTGGAACGGGCGAAAGTGTATCTTTTGTCATGTCGTACTGGTACTGATAGATGTCACTCACTTCTTGAGTCGCAGAATAGAGACTAAGTATCGCCGCTCAATGAGCAACTCATCCATTAGAGCAAGGTTCCGAAGAGATTTCCCGCGGCTAGAAGAGTCAAAATGGCATGTGCTCGACTTGATCTGCTTCTGCTGCAAGATTTAAGTGTTGGCTGGTTCCACAGCGAGCGGAGGATCGAGTAATTGGCTTGCTTAGGATCCGACTTAAGCTGATACCGAATTCAAGCAGCTCATAAATGCGATTGGTGAACGTACACTTGTGTTCTAAGAAACATATTTCAGAGAGAATTTACGAGGCATTTTGGGTAAGGCTAAGGCATTTAGTTGAGCTTCGTCTGCGACTACATATATGTGGATAGTGATCACACAGTACAGGTGAAAAGCTCACTAGACGATACAGGACTGGATAATGTTGATTCAGATGCAAACTGCATTGACACTCTACCGTTGGAGCAGTGTTTTTGGGACTGAGTTCTGTGCTCTAGTCCCACTTGAAGTCGGCATGTTGCTGGAGAAGATATTGTTGTTGTTTATGTACCTTTCTACGCCTCAATCTCCTCCTTATATTTCTGGACCGCATCCAAGGCAACCATATTTGCAGCCAAAGCTTCATGAAATATCTCTTCTGATCCTGGAGCACTTGCCAAATACCCTCTTTCGTTGCATCGGGTTGGAGCGTCGTCGCGGTAAATTTGGATTTCCTCTCCAAACAAGTCAGTCATTTTGCCACCCATGGCTTTGAGGATTGCTTCAGGAGCACACTTTTGCGAGGCATGGTGCGATGGGACGTGTAGTTGAGGAGCCATAAATATTGTCGTTAGCTGCATGCAATAAAATGCAAAGCAATGTTCATTTTAGCCTTCAGTGCCTACTTTCCTAAGTACTTACCAGATCCCACTTTAGATTTGCAGAATGAATATTAAACAGATACGTCAAGTCATACATTTGGTGAGGAACAGAATACGAGAGAATGAATTCTGCAACAAGAAAGATGTGGTCAAACCATGGACATGAGAGTCAAACTTAGCTGATGCAAAACTTACCGGACCCCCGACCTTATGTTGGATGCTGCAAGAAACTTCCCCAAGTGCTGCTGCCAGAATCTTGTTTCCCGCACCACCATATATGACAGTGCTTCCACCGAAGCGCTTGATTGTTCTTTGACGACATGCATCCATCACTTCAGCTGTTGAGTCACCAGTCGCGTGGTGTGGTCGGGGATACTTGACACCATCTATATGCTTGTCCAATGGATAAGGTCCTCTTGTCAACGTCGCTCCTTTGACACCAGTGCCCATTCCATCAATGCCGTATATTACGGTAGACTCGTTGTCCATCGTTCCATCTAGAAAGGGAATACCCACTGCGCCAGCTACTGCTTTCCCATCAATAGCGATGCCAACAAGCACTTGGCAGTTCTCTAGTCTACCTTCTACAAACTCTCTCGTTCCATCGAGGGGATCCACAAAAATAGTAATCTTCGATGCATCAATGTCGGCAGTTTCACCAATTTCATCCACAAAGAGATCTCTGTCGAGGGGTGGTTCAAACGTCATCTCGGCCAAAGTGTTGGCAAGATCCTCATCGTCATCTTCCTCGCCTACTATACGAAGCTCATCTCCCCATGCCTCCCTCAGAGATCCTACAATGGCGCGATGGGCGGCCTCGTCCGCTTCAGTGAGAGCAGAACGAGGGTCTTGGGCGTCTTTCAGCTCGACTTTCAAGAGATTGTCATCGTTGGTTTCTCTCGCTGCCTGAACCTTCCTGATTTCTGTGCAACCCCTGTCGCATGCATCGACGCATGTGGAGAGGAGGGGACCTATCTGGAAGCTTGAAGATACGGAAAGTTTCAGCAAAAGGCAGAGTACTATGACATAATAGGAGTATGCGCCACGGGGAACAGGAGTTGTTGGCATTTTGGGAATCAGTCAATGGTCAATGTGGAAGGGATTAAAGTATTGGTAGGTGGAAATAATGTATGTATTAGAAGATTGCTTTGTGCTTTGCTTCAAATAATGCTTTTTGCTTTTCGTTGCATGCAAATGTTAAGTGTGGATGCACGTTAATATGTGTCGTTGCGACAATAGCTAAAGAGTGAGATGAAAAGCTCATCTCATACATAGGGTCTGTTGGAGAATTGTTGCTTTCCAATGAAAGAAGTGTACAAGGGCTACTTGATATGATAGGTCTTTTGTCAACCATTTCTGTGGAAGTCCTTCTGACAATGCTTGATCTACACCTCTGCCTATATACGATGAAGGTATATTGTCACTCTGCTGTTTATTATGTTACTAATCTTACTTTACGTTACAACCCAATCCTCATCTAATCTGGCCACATCACCTACTAGCTGCTTCAATTCTATTTCCCAAGGACTATCTGTGCTGCTTCGCTTGGGTGGGTCTTTCCCATAATATAACTGGAACAGTTCATCTGCACTCATTCTACGAAGTCCTGCATAGAGACTTACTAATCTAGAGTTGGTAAAAGTCGTGTACATGACACCAAACTTTTGCCAACGACGAGGAGAACAGAGAGCTGGCGGTCCTGGAATGATGGCCACTTTTTCATAAGATATTCTGTTCAACTTCATTTGTCCATTGGGATAGACTCCATCAAGCAGTGCCGCACGTCGTCTCAATAAGGATACCAATTCATAATCTTCCATCAGACACTGGTCAGGGAAGCCACCAAGAAAGTGAAACACGCACGCATGCAATGTTAGCACTTGATCACCGTATGGAAGAGAGTAGAGATGAGTTCGTAGATTAGCTGTAGCTTCGACTGCACGTATTCCAGGCGGGAAGTAGGACGATGTCGGATATGAAGTAGATTGCGATGTTGCAGTAAATGGCATGGCCAGCCAGCGGGCGAAGTGTCAATACCGAATGCAAAAGCACAGGAATTAGAACGTATCTTGCCCAATTGAAAACAGATCATCGTCATCCATTCCATCGTTGCTCAAGAGTTGATACGATGCTTCTGTCCCAGTGTTTAGGCAGAGTTGTATCTGAATGGCAAAATGTAAGAATCCGTCCCGTTGCATTTCGCCGCCCCAAAATTCAAACATGGGCCACGCCCACCTCCATCAGTAAATGATATGATTGATATTTTGCCAAATTGCTTTTCATTGGAACTCAAGGATACAACCTTTTCCAAGTCAGTGCAACCACCTGCATCCACAATTACAACTTCTATTTCATCTGGATCGTTGGATGTCTCAAGTGCTTTTGTTAGCTTTGCAATCAGATGATTTCCCTTTTCGTAGAATGCAGGCATGATGATTGATATTTGATACGGATAATTCGCATCATGTTGATGCCTCTTGCTACGTTTTGTGGCGACAATTCCAGCAGGATTCGTTGGGACACGATAGAATGCTTTTGCATCTTTCAATGAAGGTAGAATCAGTGCATATTTCCACATTCTGGAAATACGCCGTAACAATCGATTGTGAGGAAGTTGCTCCAAGAGAGTTGTTTGAATGTTTTCAGAAGATTCATGCTTTCTCTGTCTGCACAGGTGCAGAAGAACACAGTTTGTTGCTTATCAAATTTGAGCCAGACATACTATCACCCATCGAAGTTTTGACAGACCTAGTTTCCGTCGTTATTGATGTTGTAGTTTGAATAGTAGCCCGATATGGTCTCATAGCTAACGACGCTAGCCTTCGACACACATCATCTTGACGAAGGGCACGCATAAGTTCATCATCCGCTTTTCGTTTGACCATTTCAATATTGCAATATTTGATAGTTGTCTATCGATGGTTGTTTGCAACTTCTCTTGCTTCATTATTTGCGAATGGTCCACTCTGTGACGTTTACCGGTGGAAGGATGGGCAATAATGCATCTGGATAGCGCAGCTCTAAAACTTGTACTAAACTAAGATAACGTTGCACATGGCGTACATCGCTCTATTTCTGCTCGAGTATGAGTCGTAAGAGGAATCCAATCAAGCTCAGCATCGTTATCAGAGGTATTGCTTGTTAGCAGCCACCCACCGAGTACGCTGTGCACCAACTGACGTATTCTTCGAGAAGAGAAGATGACTGATTTCACATAATGATATCCCGATACTCCGAGGCATGAAATGCATAGGCTCCATCCAAGAAATGACTCCGCACTGAGAAGGGCAAACGCGTGCCTGGACCTCCAATAAATGCCGCCATGATACCAGCTGCTGAACCGTAGCAATACCTATAGCAACCAGCAGCAAAGAAACGACAAACCTTTATACAGTCAAACTTTTTTCGTCCATTTTTCGTCGGGTAGATAGTAATACCCAATAAGGGTAGAAGAGACCAGAAGCCCAATTCATCCCATTTCGCTAAGACAAAAATAATTTGGCGAAGACAACAAGAGTCTTAGTGTTGAGTGCAAAGAACGAAGTCAAGTAGGCAATTAATGTTTATGTTTTAAGTACTATTCTTAGGCAGAAACTTTAGTACAGACTGCCACTTCAAGTTGGTAACATCTCTTGGCCTGCCTTTGGGGGTTTGAAGTGACACCTCTATGCCCTGTAGTCCGTATGAGAAGCAATGTTGTGCCTCGGATTGAGTCATTTCCCCCTTCGGAGGCACTCCTTTGTCTCTGGCGGCCTTGTCAATGAAACCCATTAGGCGTTTGAGCTCCGTATGAGTTCTCTTTCCCCTCGTCTTCAACTTGACAGCGCTGAAATCTCTATTATCAAGCAGTTTGATTGGACTAATTTTCCTTGCTGGGTCGCCGCAATGCCAACTAACGTAAGTGCTTTGGAGTGTTCCCTTCGGAAAATCCCAATCATCAGGGATACGGCGACGCTTGCCGTCAGGATGGGGAAACACATCATATTTGGGCCGGGCTCCTTGAGTATTTACTGTGGTAGAATCAGCGGTGGGCAGTCGACCTTCAAGCATTACTTTCATACTGTTGACAGTTTGAACCAAGCCGTTCACTACAGGGCTCCTATCCACCAACTTCTGCATCTGTGCAAGGGTTATTGGACCATTCATTTGCCTCTCATCTAGAAGCCTCTCGAACCTTGAAGGCAATTCGTCAATCTTCTTCTCCATCCTCTTCTGATTATTCAACTGCACATGACACGGCATCAAGCCAGTCGCCTCTGCGAAGTAAATAGCATGATCATCCCATGGCATCGCTATCCTGACGTGCTGCTTCAATTCCATAACACGTGCGTTGGTAAAGAGAGGCGTCCAACGAAGCACTCCGTTGGCAGGTATCATTCGATTGATTTCATCATAGTGGTGGAGATGACTAGCAAGGCCGATTCGAAGGAAGGGATGGATACTTGGGTAGACAGCCATGTTATCTGGTCCAAAGATAGAGTCAAGCACCTCACGAACAAGTGCATCAACTTCAACCTTCTTGGCAGCATACACATCTGCAGGGACACCTCCTTCTTCGACGCTTTGCAACACATCAATTGGAACAAAGTCGGGAAATGATGCAGCAAATTCGGGCAAATTGACGGGTAGACCGGCAAGAATCCTACCAGTCAACCGATCCGAGGCCATCTCTTGTGCAATGTAGGGGTCCCTTGTTGTTCCGAGAGACTTTCCCTCTCGTAGACAGGCTGCTGCACTTGTAGGTCCAGCGGTGGAACCACAGTTCAACTTGGTGTGAGCACACTTTCTCCAAGAATGCATTGTGACTTGTTTAATTGGCACACCATGCTTGGATTCACACAACGGGACATTTTGAGGATCCACATTTGCCCGAAGAACGTTCTTCACAACTCGATTAAACTTTTGCGTTGCTGCATCTTGATTTCCTTTCAAAATTGAACTGTTTGGTTGGCCAACCAGTTCGGGGTGGAGAACAAAATAGTAGAACCCTTTGCTCACAAAATCTGCAGAAGCATCCATTGCATTCGCATAGATGTGACGGGGAAGCCGCATTGTCATATCATCTCCTGCCTGATTGCATTTCTCATGGGAAAAAGGAACCATGAAGGAATCACCAGCAGGCATCACGTGTTTCACGCATACCTGTTTCGTATTGTCCCCCCTGCATGCAAGATTGACGGTGAAAGATGAGAAGAACCCGCCATACACACCCATTTCGGTACCTTCCTCCATGAACCAATCATTCATATCTAGATAAAGAGGCCATGGTAGTGGACGCGCCCCGTCGTGGATATCCCCCTATGAATAACACATGAATGATGCACATATTGTTTAGTCTTCATCAATAATGAAACCCCACAAATCAAACAATAAATACTTACCTCCCCAGCTGCTCGGGCTTCATTTGCAATCCTCTTCACCCCATCCATGTACTCCTTCAGCTCCACGCCGTAACCTGCCCGAGGAATGTATTTATAACGCTTGAACAAGAACATCAGATTGGATTTGTAACCACCATAAACACCCGGCTTCATTAGTCCCCCTGTCTCCTTTATCCTTGTTGTGATGAAATTAATGAAGTGCTCAGGATCGTTGGTGAATGCGTCCAAATTGATAGTTTGCCTTGTAGCCCTTGTGCCAGCTTCACCTAGGACAGTACAGATGTGAGTTCGTAGGTACTTCTCACGGTGCTTTGCAATCCTTTCCTCCTCCGTCAAATCTCCCCTGTAGCGACGTCGGGGGTGGGTGATGTGGTCGTAGTTGATGATACTGTCAACCTGACGAAGCTCTCGATAGAACTCATCATATAAGAACTGATGATTGTTCTCATACAAGTAAAAGATAAGCTTCGTGTTCTCACGTTGGTGGTTGCAGAACGTGGAATCTCCTCTTGATGAAAGCAGAATTTCCCGAGGGTCTTTAAATCTCTGGCGGATGGCTTCGAGGTTGAGATTTATTAATGGGACAGCTGCAGCAGCAGGGGGAGCAGCGGCGGCTACTTGTGGTATAGGATCTCTTTCCACCTCTTCACGGGCATCACCATTGTTGACATCCATTGGTGCTGCTGCCCCGTCATCATAGTTGTGTTCTTCTTCTCCGGCATTAGTATTATTCTCTTCTACGGCCATGGGACCTTGCACCGCTGGTGCAGGCTCTGGGAATTGTGCCGCAAATGCATCCCCTGTTGTGTCGAGGGCCGCCGCTAGTCGCTGTCGTCGCTGTTCTTGGCTTGATCTAAGCATTCGTGTAGTTGTTAGTTGTTCTTATGTTTTGCTGTCATGGTGAATGGGCGTTGCTTGAGCGTTGAGCGTTGAGATGATGTGATGGGTGCCGTTCTCAAAGGCAGTCGTGGCTGATGGACGAAAAGTGAGGGGATCCCCCCCATCCCGTCTAATTCTGGGTATAGCGCCCTTAGTTCGTCCAGAATGGACGAAGATCGTTGGACTGATTTCATATGTGCAGCAACATATTAATTCCGTCGTAGGGTCCCCCGTAGTAGCCTTGTGCATGTCTGACGATCTTCGTCCATTTTTTCGCCGAACCCTCGCGTAAAGCGCCCTTTTTGGACGAAAAAAGTTTGACATACCAACAACTAACTTCGTCAATGACATCAAAACTTTCGATGCGCCGATAGTTTTGATAAAGGGCTCTTTTGTAGTGTGCTCGGTTTTTGAATGGCACAAGAGGCCTTGCCATCGAGAGATCAAACAAGTCCAATATCCCGAAGAATATCGCCGCAACCATCAACCCTACAGCGGATAAGCTCCCCTGCCTCACCTCACTCATGGCGTCTCTATTAACTTCATCAATTAGGTGCCGAGGTGGTGCTTTGCTTGTGTCATCTCGAGCCAGAATAACCGGAGCACACCGCCCGACTATTAGCCACCACCGAACATATTATTTCAACAATCATCACCGACACATCATTCAATCATCGCTTAGGTGCTTTGCAACCAACAGCGGCGGTGACGACGACAGCCTCGATGATGAATGGATTCCTCCAGAAGATTCGCCTCTTAGCAGAAGGAACACATCTTACAACATTGCAGACGACACATCATATTCCAAATCACCACCCCCAACAGCAGCAGAACAAGACGAAGAAGTAGTCGAAGTTATTGATTTAGCAGCTACACTAAACAACCAATCAAACCATTATTTACTAAAAGACGATACACCAGTCGATGATGCATCCGAATACGAAGTACACGCATCAAATGTCGAATGGGATGAAATTCTTACTGACTTGAAAGAGTCCGGGGAGGATGAAATGCTTCAAAGATTGGTGCAAGAGTACGGATTGCAAGATCGGTTGAAAGCTCTGGAAGACACACCAAATCAGAAACAATCACAGACGAACAATCAGGTGCTAGAGAAAATCGCAGAACAAGACGAAGAGGATTGGCTGTATGAAGAAGAATCATTCGAAGGTCTATCCGACGAAGACATCATAGATGAACTCATTGAAAACTCCCCATCTCTTTCACAATTAGAACTCGAAATATTATCCCAAGAACTAAAGCGGTCAGAAGAAGATGGTGGTATGGACTTTGATTCATTAGAGGATGAAAATTTGAATGAGAATGCCCAGTATCAAGAGTTTCGAGCGATGGTGTGGGATGATTATGTGCAAAAGAAGCAAAAGAGAATGGAGAACAAAACTGCAGCGGCGGTAGTATCTGAGCCAGTGGTATCACAAGAAGATACTGCAGAAGGGACATCAGACTTTAGTGACTATCCACCAAACTGGACGGATTACGACTCGAAGCAAGCCTTTCAGCGTGACTTTTTACAAGATAAAGGAGACGATGCTTGGATTCCTCCATCATCTCCAGATTTTATCCCTTCCTCCGCCTTCGACAAGGAACTCCCCGACAGTACGTTTGATGACACAATTGATTGGCTGGAAGCTCGTCGGTCGCGACTAAACCAATCAAAGGGTAGCGAGTCCACTTCATCTCAATTAATGACTCCTGATGATGCGGAAAAACGTCGTCACAAGAAAAGCCAGATAGACGTCATTCCCTATACCCTCTTTACTTCTGCAGAGTTATCATCTTCCCTATCCGCACAGGGAGGAAAGGATATACGTATCATAGATGTAGCAGAGTATGAAGATTTATATGGTGTTGGGATGGGGTGCTCCTATTTAATGGTGGTTACTGGAAGGAATACATCTCACATTCGCGTCATGTCTGATTCCATCGTCCGTAATCTAAAAGCAAGGAAATTGAACGAGCGTGGGATCGTTGGTGCAATGAAAGGTGTTGAAGGCGGTACAGACATCTTCTCCAACAAGCGGAGCAGAGCACGTGCGAGCAAAAATGGAATCACGAATACGTCTGCAAGGATTGATGATGATTGGATGGTTGTTGACTGTGGGAACATTCACGTTCATATACTGGAGGAGGCAACAAGGAAATGCATAAATATCGAGTCTCTGTGGGATTTGTCTGATCCAAATTCAGAAGGTAGCAAATTACGGAGAGTCGATGTGGCAAATGACGACGAGGTCGACACGTACGTTGCGGAGAATCCTGTCCCAGATGAATACTCTGCGAGAATGCGTAACGAGGCGACACCGGGGGGATGGATGACTGGTGATAGCGGAAGGGTGATTTTACCAGGTCTTAATAACAGAAAGAGCTTCAGTTCAAAATGGAGTGGCAGCAAGAAGAAAAGTAAGGGCCGAGGACAAAGGTAGAGGTAAGACGTCGAGTAACACGTAATGAAACCCATTTCTACAACGCAACTTGTTCGATAGATGCTGCAGTTTAATGCAAGCCATGCTTACAACGTGGCACGTTTATGACTCTTCCTCTTCTTGAACTGCTCACCAAAACGGTAGAACGATCTGATATCATCTTGAAGAAGTTGGCACTCCTTTGAAACGTGATGGAACAAAGACAAGTGTGTCTGAAGAGCACACCCAAGCATAACCGCATCAACCCTTCTTGCAGCGTGCTTTTCATCAACCAAGTAAGAGACGAGCTCACCCCCCGTGAAGCAGTCTGCGTAACTTTGCATATTCTTCTTGCGGTTAGTACACTTGATTGCACTACGGACATTTTCCGCAATCACCTGCAGCGTCAAAGACTCTTCCTTTATTTGCTGACGATAAGCAAGCAATGCGTCTTGAGGACCCAGTGAAGGATATGGCTGTTGTAGAACTTTAATACCTCCACAAGAGCTTCCAACAATAAGCGAGGTAATCGGTTCCTTTTCGTGACATCCCAACGACAAGGCAGATATTGAGTCCCCATCAGATGTATACCTATCAGCTATTCCGAGATTTACAACGTTGAAACAACGAGGGATAGGTCTTTTAGCAGGGACCATGAACGACAACACCATGCCATCCTTCCCACAGGTATTAAACGTCATCATCTTCTCTTTACTAGAACCTTCGACCACGTCCCTTCCTGTAATAATGGAAGTTATTTCTGAACTGTGTGCCCCAGACAAGCCTATTAGTTCGTTGTGGACAATTTCATCCTTCGCACCGGATCCATTTACATTCCAAATGCGCAAATCCCCCCCTCTAGTACCAGAAACAAAATATTGTTCACCAAGGAAGCTGAGCGAGGTAATACCGAACTGCATACTCTCTTTGCACTTATGTAGTTCAAGCGGTTGACGCCAGTTAAAAACCCTGATACAATGCCACATTTTCGGGGAGCCACGTTTGAAGACATTCTTGATTCCCTTCCACAGAGTTACACTGCCCATTCTATCACCAGCCAACAGCATGCTTTTACCTGGCATTGTCGCAACAGACTCAACCACGTTATCATGCTCCAACTCTTGCACCAGCTTGATCTCAGCTACATTCTCCCCTACCGTCATCTCCTCCTTTTCCTCCTTCTTCTTGTCATTGTGTTTTACAGACCAGACTTTGACGGTTCGGTGTGCTCCAGTGATTGATGCAAATTGAAGAGAACATGCAATGATTTGTCGTTCTCGAGCTGCACGCTGCACCGACTTCGATCCCTCTTTCGCTGCCTTCTTCGTCACTGCGGCCATCATGCTCCAATCCACATTATCAGTAGGGCGAACATAGGTTCCATCATCAATCATTGCAATAGTATCTACTCTGCGTCGCATCAAATTCTCAAACGTTGCGAGCAACACTTGGTGCTTTCTAGCCAGCTGACTCTCCTCCTCTCCTTCTTCTGAATCATTAAAATTGAAGCGCGAATCCCACAACATTACTGTGCCACATTTGCTTCCCGATAGAAACCTCCCCTTACGATCCACCTTGGTGAGGCATGTGATGCCTGTAGGGCACCCAGAGAAGTCTCTGATGAAAGTGATGGATGTGCTACTTTCATCACTTTCACCATTTGCTAGCTTCCACATCTTGATGTTACGATCAGCCACTGCTGCGGTAAGAAAACAACCATCTCCCAACATGACAATGGAGGATACAGCCTCTTTCGAATTTCCTTTTGACACAGACGCTATCAAACTTCCTTTTGAAAGATCACTATCTTGAGACGAAAAAGAAGGTAGAGAAGTCAGGGTAGATGAAGCAAGAGTGCTTGCCGTCTTCTTGAAAGTGGCAAGACTTCGGCTAGGACTTATACCCGTGTCAGTCGATTCACGTATAATTCCACAATGGCCAGAGACATGAGTCTGCAAAAGAGAAGGTGCACATAAGTGGTTTGATGAGTTCTTTGTATCTTCATGCTACAAGATAGAGGACCAATCCTTAAATAATATAGCATACTTGGACTTACCTCGACGCCGCGAACGCTGACATCAGGCGAAGATCCATCTACATCTTCCTCCCTGGCGTCAAACATTTCTGCAAATTTTCGTCCCTCCTCTGTTGATACATCCACAAATTGCCCATTGACAAATGTCAATTTAGTCTTTGGCAATTTGACTACCCTACTAGCGGGCTTCAATATTTGTGATTCCGTATTTCGTCGTTCAAGATTTGGTCTCGAGGCTACTACTTCGTCGCCGCCTTCATCAATAGATTTTGATGTAGTCCTCGAGATTGATTCCTCAGTGTCAACAGCCTCCTCAGGAACCGAAGGCAATCTTTTTGGTTCCCTTCTCTTTCGTGTCTTTCGCCTCTTATTCTTATCTTTTGGCAGGTCACCAAACCACTCGCCTTCGTCACTGTTTGGTGGGCTGCCGAAACAGAGTGCCTTGCAGAATGGACAGAGGGGCACTCGTTCTGAGCAGATGACTGATTGTTCCCCATGATACTGCTGCTGATTTTATGATGTGCTGCTGCTTATGCTGCCATCACCCTACCATTCCGTTCTTGCCACGACGCTCCTACTGTTATTATTTCATGCAGCTACTACAACACTCATCATCTTATGTCATTACCGCAAAACCCATTCGCAAACCCGCAAACCTGCAAAGGGTTTTGCGACGCGTGTGGGACCCGTGTAGGCGATATTTTAGCGTCGTTACCGGAGGTTTCGATGAGTACGTACACAAAAAGTCCTCAACGATGGTGACAAAAAACCGCTGATAGTAGTAGCAAGATGAAGTCAACTGTTGCCGTCTTTCTCCCCGTCTTCATAGCCACAGCATCAGGGTTTGTGTCGTCGCCGTCGAACCATCATGCGCTAAGAATCATGTCTACAAGCCACTCTTCGCAACTGGGGTCAATCCTCAGGAGCCTTCGGTAAAGGTTGTGGAAGATATGCCAGATGCACTTTCCTCCACTAAAGAAATCATTACTACTTACTGAGACATGGTCCAGTCTACTGCAAATGTTGAGGGTATAATATCATCTGCAAGAAGTTTGGCAGGAAGCACCAAGCACGGTCTCACTTACTAGGGATAGAACAGGGTAGGGATTCTGCACCTTCCTTGATAGATTTTTATTGAGCAAGATTTGAAGGATGATGACACACACATCCACCAAAGAGGTGTACTTTTACAGTTCACCATTTGCAAGAGCAAAGGAGACAGCTGAGCAGTGCCTTGCGGGTATGAGAGCAAATGATGAGGTTGCAAAAGGATTGAGGACTGGGGCTGAAAGTGAAGAAGGAAGTAATGCTAGATGATGGTCTTATGGAGAGATATTTTGGAAGATTGGATGGGACGGAGCTATTAACATATGCCTACGTCTGGCCCGTAGACATGTTTTGAACAAACTCACACTGTGCATTTGATGTTGAAAGTGTGGGCTGCAGTATCAACCCGGATACGTTCAACTATTCTGGATATCGATTCAAAACATGACGAAGGGCGGAAATCACATTGTTCTAACATCACATGCTGATGTCTTGCAAATCACACAAGTGTATGCATCTGGCCTTGACAATGTCGGAAAGTTTTCACAGTATCGATTTGGAAATGGAGAAGTAAGAAAGATGGGACGAACAGTGGATACTCTTCCAGCACCGGTACCACTTAAATAGCTTATCAAAATTAGCTCATATTCTTGCACAATATACTTTCTATTTCTTGCCTTCCTAATGCATATAAAAGACAAGTCGACAACACTCAAGAGCTGAATAAATAACAAAAAGTTCCTTCAACGTCTCTTTACTGATCGGCATGAGGAATATAGGCATCGAGTTCAGAAGAAACCATTTCCCTCTTTGGCTATACTTCGACGTTCCCTCAGAGAATCTCTGTTCACGAACGTACTCTTACGCCTGAAGTTGTTCAAGTCAGAAGCTCCTCCATCTGAAACTTTCGCTACCTCTCTCTTAAGTATATTTGATGCACGAGAAGCAGATGGGCGTTTGGTCAAGTCTTGATTCCAACAAGCACCGATAAACGATGACAGGGATTTACCCCAAGATTCGTCCAATTTTGGGCGACCTCCTTTCAACACACAACAAAATCATTATGTCTCATCCTGTTGAAGCCAGCAAATGGTTTTTCCATCGACAGCATTTCCCATAGCATGATACCAATCGAATAGATGTCAGCAGTATATCCTGAGGTTGCAGAAATGAACATGTTTAGTGCTGACCAAAACAGGCAGGCGAGTAGCAGTGATAAAAGAAAGAAAGTAACTCAGTAAACTCGTACCATATGGTTTGCTTGCGGCAACTTCTGGAGCCATGTAACGCAGGGAGCCAGTCTCCACCGGTTAACTGCCAGGTATGCTCGGAAAGCTTGTCCTTGTCGTGCATTTCTCTTGCCAACCCAAAATCGAAGAGGACAATATCATCACGAACATTGAAGCCCACATTCTCTGGTTTCAAATCACGATAGATAAGCCCCTTCTTGTGCAGGAATTCAATTGCTCCCATCAAATCATAAGCATAACTCAACTTTATCTCCATAATCTCAGCATTCTTCTCACCGCTCTTCTTCTTCAACTTATTCATGACGCTGTTTGCCTTCTTGGTTTGAATCTTCCACGTTAATATACGGGCCTCAAGAGTGTCATACAAGCGATCAAGCACCAAAAAGTACTCAGGATGAGTCATGCCACAAGCACCAACACCACGCATTTTGATGATATGAGGATGATCAACAACAGATAGAAACATAGTCTCTACAGACATATCGAGGACTCCTTGGAAAAACTTGTTAGGGTCGGACGTGATCTCAGGGCTCAAGGCCTTGATTGCATAGCGAGCATCGCCTCCCTCACGAATACAATGATCAGCGATGAACTTTTTATCCTGCTGCGCCTGTTCAACTTCGCCTTCTTGTTGAACGTCGCCCTGAGTGCCAGCACACTGGATCAAACTGATTTCACTGACAGTCCCGAAGCCACCCTTTCCAAGAACTCGGCCTAACGTCAACTCATTCAACTCAAACTTGGGCATCACCGCAAGATCCTCTTCATCAAAGTATTGAGAGTCAGATTTCATTGCAGCAACTTTGCGTTCGGCATGAGGAAGGAGTTTGGGCAAGAGTTATGCCGGATGATGCAGTGTTGGAAGCAGCAGCTGCTGCTAATGCTGCTTTTTTCCTCTCGTAGGCTTCTTGAGCGGCTTTGGATACATGGTGGGTTGGTGTGTTATAATATGTAATATCTTGAGTGAGGTGCAGCTGGTCGATTGTCGAGAGATGTATGAATGAAAGTGCTGGGAAGATTGGCACGATGATCACCAGAAGGGTAGCAAAGCTGTTTACCAAAAGTTGAGTTGTAGGCTTTTTTACTACCACAAAGTGAGATAGAGCGCAGACCCTGCCGCTATGAAATGAAAATTATGAACAGTGCACACAATATTAGTTGTATAAATCTTACAGTTCGCGCTTTGATACAACTTTCTTACAATCAGAAGTTCTTTCCACACTCTTGACATTAGAGTTCGCTTGGTCCCTCAATCCGCCTTTTGATTTTCTGATTCTTCTCGTAAGGTAGACGGATGAAGCCACGAGATTGACTGGGCTTCCTCATCCCTAATTACACTGTGCCCGTACGTAATCGCTTGGGATACTTACAGGATCTAGGTAAAGACTAATCCGACCCTACTAGTAAGGTGTCGATTGGTACATTGCTACAACCGAGAAAGCTTACACGTGTATCGTGTGTGAAGAGAACACGTAGGCTCAGCGCCACGTCAAGAGAGTCGCATCTTTCCCGACGAGGAACTTCATCGGCTTTATGTCATACCCTCGGAGAGGGCGGATCTTTTGCCTGCTGCGTTCGTGAATTCAGCTGCTAAAGATACAAATTCTCAAATCCCCTCAAAACGCGATAGTTGGTGTCTCTCCTTGCCACTTTTGATGCAGTCTTAAAGCCACAGCAACAATCAAGAGCCTGGAGTGCCTCGTTTAGCAGTTCAAAAGTTTTCCCAGCCCAACCCTCCTGTTTTTCTCACCCGCCCTCCCTATCGGCTCAGGCTATCTGGCTCGAATCGATGGGAGATCTCTTAGATTCCATGTCTCTTTAAGTGATATAACATCCCATTTTGTGTGCATTCCCCAATGGTCTGTCCCTTCCTTCTTGTGCCATTGCCCTCCATCTTTTGGACAGTGTCATGGCGAGTTGCAAACTGACCGCGCAACGAGTTTTGTCCGCCTTTTTCCTCCACGCTTTGGGGTGTGGATGGAAAAACTCGTGGCGGCGTCTGTTTGCTAACTCACTGACGGGACACACAAAAAGATCTAAGGACAAATGTGGGACAGCGATGGAGACAGGACCAGTCCAAGTTGCATGGGCAAAATTGCGGCTACTCTAATACCATTAGCACCTACTTCATTTATGGGATTTAAGTCCCCAATCGTTCAGACCCCAATAGTGCCGACCGGAAGGGGAGGGGGGTTAGAAAAAAGGGTGGGAGGGTGGGGAAAGTTTTCAATTGCTACTATTACGCATCGATCGAGTTTTGCTCGAAGGGGGGTGTTCGCGTTGGCAAGGTTATTGCTATGATTACTGCGCTGGGTGATGAAGATCCTTAGCGGTGGTGGGAGCCAAAGATTACTCTCCGGATCATTTTGGCGGGCAAAAGATACTCTTGTCCGTGGTATGTTGTGAACGTCCGGAGATCGATTTTCCACATTGAGATGCGAGATTCCTTAGTAAAAGGCTCGGTCCCTTCACTTTCTACACTTTCTATAATCTACAATGAAGAATTGATGTACCTATTGTTGTTAAATAACCAAGAAAGGATGGGAGGACCGCGTCAACAAAAAATCTCTGCTGGTGCTACTAATACTACTCGGAAGAATCGCCGGTTTCAATACATTTGCATTTGTAGGTCCTTTCTCTCAGAAACACCACTGCCACCATCGCGGCAACCACTGTATCATCTATGCCGAGAAATAATTTACATGATCATGCCTCAACTATGGCAAAAAAATCGTCCAGTACCCTTTCAGCTCGAAATGAATTGACCACGTTGTAATTCGCTGCCATGACTTCGCCGCCATGTTTGATTTTTACACCCGCATCCTCGGATGTACTATCGACGAACCCACAAATGATCACGTGAATCGATTTGGTGGCGCACTCACACATTTACGGGCTGGTTCTTGCTACATTGATTTATTGGCATATGATATGCAACATTTGACAGAGGAGGGGAAAACAATTTGCCGCACGCTCATATGCAGGTGGAGCAGGTATAGAAGAGAATAGCAACGTAGATGAATTGCGGTTTTTAGCAGATTCTTCTACATTGGACCATTTATGCATTCGGATAGAACCATTTGATGAGAAAAGTATCACACCAATATTTGATGGAGGAAAGTGTCACTATAGTTGCAGCGGGAGAAGGACGTTTGGGAGCAGATGGTGTTGGCCCTTCGATTTATATTCGCGATCCAGAAGGAAATGTGATTGAGTTGAAAGGAAAGCCCGTTTCAGCAACTGCGAGTAGAGATAATGAAAAGAAATCTGCAAACACGAAACACAATGATAATATAGGCACGAGCAAAGATATTTCAGACAGCTCAGTCGCAGATAAAGAACGTCATAGTGGTGGTGAACGATCTTCGGCAGATGCATCAACAAATAGTGAACAAGCCCTATCATCAATACCGGTAACTCCATGCAACAGAATATGTCGATATAACAATTCATTTTACGATGGACAAGTGTGCATTGGTTGCTTCCGGGAAGAATATGAAATCAAAATGTGGCAATCCATGACAGCATCAGAGAAGAGCTTAACTCTATTGGATCAGATTGAGAGATGTATAGATGAGGAGGAAAGCAATGGTGGAAGTTATGATGGCTCAGTGACAGTTGAAGAATTGAAAAAGCAACACAATTATTGGGCAGCGTTGGCAAAGGAAAGTAAGAAGGTTTGAGGGCCAAAACAAAATGATAAATGTCTAAAAATGTACATATCCAATAAAAGTTGGCTTCACGTGGGCCATTTGCTGTTGTGCGTGGGCCCGCCCGGGTTCAACTTCAAAGAACTTCTCTCCCTCTCCGAACTCTTTTTTTGATTTCATTTTTCTTCAGCTGCCAGGGAACAGCTCACAGAGGAACACTTCCACCTCCCACCACCTTGCCTTGTCTGCATGCTCTCTGCTCATAAAAGTAAGAACAACAAGCGTGTCATTGTAATAGATCCTCAAGCCAATTACAATATCATCATGAAAACTCAGCTGCACCCTACATCAGGGGCGTTACCTTTGATTCACTTTCTGCTCTTGTCGCTGGTATTTGTTCTTCCATCTTTGGTGACCTGCAATCCGGCGGCGGCGGCGGCAACAAAGAGCCAATCGTTTCTTCCTTCCCAGAACAAAGCTAAAATATGGGGAATCGTTCCAAAACTGATTGACTCCAGTATACCTAAGCACATCATCGTCATGGGTGGACCTGCCAGTGGCAAGGGAACACAATGTCAGAAGTTAGCAGACAAGTATGGGCTTGTTCATATCTCTTCTGGTGATCTACTTCGACAAGCAGTATCTTCAAGCGAGGGCGGGACAACGGCACCACATATCTCTACTATCAAGCAATGCATGGAAGCAGGGAAGCTCATTCCTGATAACTTGATGACTCGTCTTATCTTGGACCGTCTTCGATCTCGTGATTGTCAAGAACGAGGCTACATATTAGACGGATATCCAAGGACACTGGCACAGGCACAGTCACTTCAAGATGCCGGGATCAGCCCGGATGTCTTTCTTCTCTTGAACGTTCGTGATGAGGATGCAATCAAGCGAGTAATAGGAAGAAGGACGGATAGCAAAACAGGCCACGTGTATCATCTCGAATACAATCCACCTCCAAATGACCCAGAAATATTGAAGCGATTGATCATCCGTTCTGATGATACAGTGGATAGTATGAAGGTACGTCTGAAGCAGTTTAGAGCAAATGTTGCATCAGTTGAAAAACTGGTACCGAGATATAAAGCGTGAAGTAGACGGATCGAGCTCTCCAAGTGAGGTGAGCAGTGATATCGATGCAACTCTGAAGCAGATGCGCAAGAGAAAGCAGCGAGTTTGAAAGTCGTAGGCAATGTAGTGTGTAAAGTAGAAATTATGAACATATTAGTTAGCAATTATCTATCCTGGAAAGGAGTGCCGTCTTCTCCTTGGAAGTAGAGGTGGCTGCACTTGTGAGGTTCTTCTCTGAAGCAAGTATTACGTCCCGGAGGCATGACTTTGAATGATGAAGGATGCAATCGGATCAAAGAATCTTCATAGATGCGTATATTAGATTCATCTGTACCCAATGCTGATACGAATTCAATCATCTTCTGCCCAGCCTCATTTTTGCACCTTGCCTCTCCAACGATGGTGCCTCTAGGCGAGTCTTGCACCCATCCAAAACAGAAGTGGTTTTCAGCTCTCGACTGCAAGTATAGAGCTTGAAATCAAACTCTTCGTTGTTTACTCTGATTTCAAAGCGGAACCCGGTATACCGAAGAGCTTTGTCACTCCATACTTCCTGAGCGTCAGTGCTCTCCGAAACGATGACGAGCATAGAAAGGATGCAGAGCAGCAAAATGTTTGGTAGAAGCGTCAATGTCATCTTGTATTTGTATAACTCGAATCAAGCAGAGACAAGATTAATACTTATACTTCTTCGAAGGGATAGGCCAAAATAATTTAAAATGAACCGTGGAAAAATTAGCAGCTGAGCACAAATTTTTCTATTTGTGCACACTCAAGTGTTTGTGTCTAGAACATTACAAGATAAGTCGATGCTGGTAGCAGAAGCAGCAGTGTGTTCATGATTCAATTTCTAACATAAAGCGGCTCTATAAAGTAGTTATACTGTAATCAATACAAACGGCCTTGACGACTTCGGCCATACAAACAAATGAAGTACATTTCTCCTAATATCTATACAAATGCTCCAACATAAACACATGCTGATCTTCTTTCTCTTTTCACTCTAGCTAGCCCTGCGCTGAAGATGACCTAGCTATCTTCCTCGCTTGAATCATCTTGGATAGGGATGAACTTGGCATGCTTTGGTACAAAGCGTCGCTGTCGGAATGGTCGCATGTGCAGCTTGATGCGAGGGAAGTACGATGCAAGTTCGGCATCATCGCCATCATCATCATCATCTGGTGCATCATCGAACGATAGAATCGGACCGTTAGCTCTGGTGATACTACCAACGCTGAAGTCTTCTTCTTGAGGTTCTTGGGAAGGAACGCTTGGTGGTGCAACCAGTCTAGGTGGCGGTGCATCCGCAGACTTGGAGCTGTTCAATATCGAATGACCTGAATTGAGTTCGATCAATACCGACTTGGCAGAAACAGGGGTCTCTGGTTGTTCTGGCACGCTGCTGCTGCTGCTACTACTGTTGACACAATCATGTCCTCCTGAAGGAGCAACAGAATGTTTACAACGTTTTGGAGGCGGTGGAGGAGACATCATCGGACGCCGTATCTTCCCAAATGATGGCTGATCATGTGAATCTTCGAAAGGCGGCCGGCGTCGAGAAAGTGCCCCCTATGTTCCTGCACGTTGCCGACGTATGGGAAGGACGAAGAATCTCTGTCGGCGGCAGGTTTGGGAAGGCGGCTTGTTCGGGCTTAACAAGCATCGTGGCGGTGGTAGTGATAGTCAAGACGTGCCACGAATGAGACAATTGGATAAGAAGAATCATCGGAATAAATACAAAGTGATTGTCAGTGTTTCCGAGAAGCAAGGTATGACTCTTCCCCACAACTTTGAAGGGTTGGAATCTCGGACGGAAGGACATGGGAACTCGAAGAATGAATTGAAGTGCGTGTGATTGCAGCAGAGCAGATATCACAGCGAAAATGTCTCATGCAGGTGTCAAGAATGTCTTTGTGCTGACTCGACTCGCTTGTGCGTGAGAGAAAAAGAAACTTTTGTTCCATAGGACACAGTATTTTCTTCCTTCCTTCAAAGTGGGAAACGCGAGAATTGAGAAAGCGGACACCCTTTTCCTCTAACTCCCACATTCGTTGCCTTAGGTACCAAAGTGTGTGGTCAGTGTTGGTAGATTAGAGCCGGCAAGAAGTGCACTGGTGGGGAGCCGTGTGCAACTCTTGAGTAGATTAAGCGGACGCAGCATCACTGCACCACGGATATCATGGCGTCACGTGAGGGCGAAGAGCGTGGCCAATCATCATTGTCCGCCCCATCAGCAGAAACGGCTGAAAGCGATGGCAACCAACAGCAGCGATTGGAAACGCCGCCCATAACGATGATGCAGCCGCCGGGAGCAAACAACCCCGCCAACAATATTCAACAGCAGCATTATCCAGGTGGTGATCAAACTGCCCTTTTCAACATGCTCCGTGCCCAGGTGGAATATTATTTTTCTCCTCAAAAACCTCGGCCGGGACAGTTACCTCCGGAACATGCTAACGGACGCCCCAACGAAGCAGCATCATCAGCCACCACCGCCGCAGAATGTGCAGCTTATGACACCGATTGAAGTGATTGCCAATTTTCCCAAAGTTTGGAATATTTGTGCCTCTTTTGGTGCTGCTGGGATGATGCCGGAACCTCCTGCGGTATTATTGAATAAGGCACTTCAGGGGAGTACAATTGTTACGATTAGTTCGGAAGGGGCGTGGATTGGTCCCACGTCGCAGCAATTGCCACCCTTTACGGGGGGGAGCGCGCCTCCATCACCATCGCCGTCTCATCACGGACCACCGGCCACCATTGCCGCGGCGGCAGTGCCTCCTCCGCAATTTCAACAAAGTCCGTACAACATGTCTCCGTATCCTCCACCACAAATGATGATGATTCCAATGCAACAACCGGATGGGACGATACTGCATCAATCGTTCCCTCCTCCGTACTACATGGGAGGACCTCCGCCGCCACTAAATAGCAATAATAATAATAGACCTCTCTCGGTGGAATCGATTAGTCCGTCGTCGGCATCACTTGAAGATGCTGGTTCGATACCATCGCAAATGAAGGAGTCATCCAAGATATCCGATGCATCATTGTCATCGTTGTCGGAACAGCAGCAGCAACAACAGCCAACGATGCAAGCTCAGCAACAGCAACAACAGCCACCACCACCTCAATACGGCGGGCCAATGATGGGGCAACAGCAACAACAGTATCCAATGCCTCCACAACAATTCCTTTCACCACCCTACGGTGTTCCAATGCACCCATACCCTCCATATTACAATCCTCAGCAGCAGCAGCAGCAGCAAATGCCTCCACCCAATTTTATGCCACCTCCAGGAGTGCGTTATGGAGGTCCTCCACCTCCTCCCCCACGTGGGTATCATCCTGCTAACGGACCTCCACCACCGTATCCTTATCCAGGAATGATGCCACCACCACCCCCACCACAATTTGTTGGTGATGGATATCCCTCCTCCACATCCTCATGGGTATCCACCCCGTCATCAACCCAATGTAGGTGACACCCACCGAAAAGTAGGTGGTGGTGGTTCGTTTGATGGAAAGGAACGTGGGCACAAGAAAAAGAAAGAAGAATAACAATTTTGATAGGAAACGTGGCAATGATTCAAATTATGGATATCGATCACCAAATAATTTTGGACTCAGCAACAGCAAAACTATGGTGGTGGTGGTGGTGCATCGTCATCATCGCCCCATTATAATAATAGATATCCGAAACAATATGCTAAAAAGGGAGGAGATGCAAATAATAATGAGCAGCAGAATAAAAAAGTTGGCGAAAAGGAAGTTGTTTTGAACCCATTTGACTTTCCTGGTTTGGATGGTAAAGCTGCATCTGATTTATCAGCGAAACGCAGCAACTGTTGCTGCTGATGAGAAACTTGTCGGATATGCAAGTGCATTACTGAAGAAGAATGAGAAAGGGAATGGTACCCTAAAAGCGACAGCTACATCAGCAGCTGATCCATCTACAGTAACATCACCAGAAAATGAAGATGACAACACCATGGCACAGCAAACGGAAGCAATGGAGAAGGAAATACTGAGTGAATTTCATGATCTTAGTATTCGTGAAAGTGATACGGCTGAACAGCAACACATCAACGATAGCAAACAGTATGACACTCCGACAGCAGTGGACAAGACTGATGGTCATACTGTGGAAACGTCTCCATCTTCCACAGAAAATGGTGTGGTGTCCCCACAGTCTGCCACCAATGAGAACAGTCCAACGATATTTGCCCGATCCAGTCACTAAACCCCCCACTGAACAAAATCCCAGAGTAGATCTGGAAGAGGGGGAGGGATCAGCACCACCACCACCAGCAGCTGTGGAGCAACAAAAGTTAGGAGATGACAATCAAGTCAATGATAATAAGGAACAGAACACGGAAGTTGAAAAGCCAAAGGCACCTGCTGCCTGGGGATCGAAACGATTATTTGCTGATGTTGTGGCATCACAGAAATAAGTCTTATCTCTTCTATTTAAAGTGTTCGTGTATGTTATAAAATAAAAAGTCCATGTTGTTGCGATTAATTTATTCTATTTCAATTTCATCTGATGCATTATCGGGTACGTCTTGACCTTTGTTGCGACCTCAAACTATTCGACTCCTTCGCTTCTCCAACACGCGTTTCTTAGCATACTCCAGCTCAGCGTCTTTTCCTGATAGTTTAACAATATCTGGTTTAGTTGCTGATTCGTCAATATTATCTTCATGAGCATCAGATTGTACACTTTTCATCATCATCACCACTCAGACTCAAAGACGAAGAGTATGACTCATCCTCGCTTGAACTACTTGCCTCCAGCCGTGCTATAGTCCGTGGAGTCAAAGGCTCGCCCTTATCATCCAAGAGTGAATTTGGCCTCTCAGGGTAGGTCAATGTATTTGCAGGCTTGTCGTAGAGAGTCTCGTTTGTATCTCTGTGAATCCATACGGGGAGGTCACTAAATTCATCGTACATTTCATCGTACTTAGTAAGCTGCGGCAATGATATGAAGTATGCTGAGCAATCGCGTCTTCAGTTGCCAAAGCTGTAGCTTGTACAAAGAAAGAACTTACCTCTAAAGTTTTCAGTTGATATGCAGCAACATCGTTTTTCGTAGTGACGGCGGTCTTCTCGCAACATAGCCCCTAGCTAAATTCCTTCTATGCTTCTTTGAGTCTTGCACCAAGTCTCGCCAGCCCGGAATATGTCGCATAGCACCATTTCCAACCCACTTCTTCATGATTCCTACGGACCTTGTCATTTTCTTCTCTAGACTTTTGCAGTACTTTTGGCAACTTCTTGTGTCCGTGTATCTCTCTTCCTTACGTCTGCCTCGATTCGTTTTCTTGTGCTTTGTAAGCTTTCACGATTGCCACGCAAACTAGATGTAATGCTTGAGATAGTTGAATGCAAACGAAGATCGTGATGTGGGCTGTGTAAGACTGTTTTGACACCTCTCGGCTAGAAGCGATTCTCTTCTCTGCTTCATCACGAACCATCATCATCCCATCGTCAGTTGTGAGGTAATTATTTGCAATGGATTCAGCTGCTTTGGCTGCATCAGCAACCTTCTTCTCAAATGCTTGAAGCCTCCGTTTTTCAATCATGTTCTCTTCATAGACCATGTTCATCCGTAAAAGCAGCGCTGGCCGTGTGCACATCCACCCATCATTGGGAGGTTTGCACGCTCTGTGAGCAAGAACACTGCGAAACTTAGCCGAGGAATTCTTACTCACAATAGATCCCTGCAGGCATCTTTGAACTGGAATAATTGCTTGCTCCACCTCACGTCTTTCAAAAGGAAAAGGAATTTATCCCACCGGCGAAAATATCAGGATTGCTCCAAACTTGATTGAGCTCTGGAAGCAACAATGACCAGAGGGCATCCGGAGGGAACTGATAAGATAGTGATCGTCTACCACGCGAAAAACTGACTCGTGTAGCTCACCACCTACTTTGTACCGTTCAATTTGCTGCAGAACTTCTCCCAGACTCTGCACAATGTTCCTCACTTTCTCTACACGATTCCTAGACACTCGGGTTTTGCTCCATCGAAGTACCTCTTTTGCTCCCATCGCTACAACATCAGCGCTGGGGTAGATCATATCGACATTACCTTCGAGTTTCAATACTTGTAGCTTTGTGAGCCTATGAAAGTCCTTGGGAAGCGACGATATATGATTATTATCCAACCAAAGCTCACGAAGCATTGGGGACTTCAACGATTGAGTCCGGTAAGATGCTTATCTTGTTTCTGCTCGCAAGCAACACTTCTAATACCATAAATCGTTGCAATCCTATCGGGAGACTCGTGAGCTCGTTTCCGATGACAGAGAGACGCCTGCAAACTATTCATGCTCAAATGCAGTCAGGTACGCTGACAAAGTTGTTGTTGTTCAAGTTCAATACCTCGACACCCTCAATTGCCCAAAGGCACGGGGAAGGTTTGCAAGCTCGTTACTTTCAAGATTGAGGTGAGTCAATTTGGTCAATTCGCCAATGCTACTAGGAATGTCAGAGAGTTTGTTGTTTGCAAGCTCCAGTCGTTGCAAATTTACGGTGATATCTGCTGGCAATGTAGTGAGTTGATTTCGCAGCAGATTCAAATACTGCAGGTTAGTGAGGTGATGTATGCCATTGATCTCATCGATGGAATTGGATGCTAGCGAGAGATGTCGAAGAGCCTGACAGTGTTGTGGTATATTTTGGAGGCTGCTCATGGTGATGCCATCCAATGCGAGATGGATGAGGTCCTTGCCGTATGTGCTTTTGTATTTGTAGACTCTTTCCGAGACGATTGGTAATTCCTGCCAAGATATTCGCACAGTCCCATCAGCGACGTCACACGCTTGTTTCCAAGTTTCATCATCTTGGCGTTGCTTGGAAGCAATCTCTTTATTTGATTGGATGCGACCTATGCTGCGTTGCCTTACTCTCAGCCTATCAGCAATCTTCTGTCGATCTGTTGAATTATAGAGAAAGCTCATTGTGTGACGGAGGTGCAGGGCAAATCTCTATTTGGTTTTGCTTTCTATTGCTATCGACACCATGCGTTTGCTGATGAAGTCATCGACGAAACGAGTTCATTATTCTTCTTGTTGAAGCAAATAACATCTACTAATCCACGTTCCCCCATCCACTTCACATACGATACACGGTCTACACTTTAGCACTGTTCTCGAGCTAATCATTGTTCTGAACTCTTTTCGATTTTTTTTCAGTTTAAACTGAGGGTATAAAATGTAAACCGAAACATCGTCCCTGAAGAATCGAAGAAGTGCTGAAGGTGTGAAATCGAAGAAGATTGCTGAAGGTCGAAGGTGTTCGGTGTGAAATCCCTCTGTAATAGAATTGTCCTGCCGCTGTTGATTAGTTGTAGGAACGTGCAACGCAGAAGCTGCCCCAAAGGCTCCCCAGTTGTGCAACACAATGGTTGCCAGCATTCCAATCGTAGCAACATTGCTTGCTCTGTTTTCGACTAAATCACACGGCCTCCACAATGCCCTTACACCGTTGCGAGGGTATCATTGCAAGGAAGACACGCACACTGATGCTCACGAACCTTGCGTATTATGCCCCGAAGGATTCTATTGTCCCGACAAAGCAACAATGAGCAAGTGTGGTTCTGTGGATCTGTACTGCCCTCTTGGAAGCGTAATTCCAACTCCAGTATCAGAAGGATATTTCACAATCGATGAAGAAGGGCCCCAAGATACACGAGTAGCACAGCGAAAATGCAAGGTCGGCCACTTTTGCACTGAAGGCTTAGAAATGAAAGTGTGCCCCAAGGGTCATTACTGTAATGCGACAGGCATGTCAGAACCATTGGTATGTGGTAACTCAACAGTGTTCTGCAGAGAAGGATCTATCGAGCCCCTGACGGTGGCAAAGGGATTCTACTCTATCGGAGGCAGCTCCGATACGACACGAGGAGAAGAAACAATTGCTCCAAAAGGGCATTTTGCCAAAGACGGCATTCTGTTCGAGTGCCCTCAAGGTCATTACGGAAACACATCTGGCCTCTTCTCTGATGATTGCAGCGGAATTTGTGAAGCTGGATGGTACTGTCCGACAGCATCAACCAATGCGAGACAAGTTGCTTGTGGGGGCGAGAATCACATCTGTCCAAAGGGATCGTCTTCACCTCAACCAGTGAGAGACGGCTATTACACGACAATTTTCAATGAAGAGCCTTGTCGACCTGGTAAATTTAGAGTCCCTCTTCCTGAAGAAGAAGTAGGTGTTTCATCTATAAGAGCAAAGCTGAGCAAAGATTCCTGTATTTTGTGCCCAGCTGGTACGCACAAACCTCTCTCAGGGGATAGTGTATCCTTGTGCTTGGACTGTGGCTCGAGAGCCTATACAACCGATGGAATCAAATGCGAATGCTATCAATCAGCCACAGACAAAAAGTTGTCGACAAAGTCTTTCTACGATTGGATTTCCGGAACTTGCGTTGATATAACTGATAAAGCTACGCTGAAAGACTTTCCAGATGACTTCCTCGAACCAGGAGGTCAATTCACCAAGGCAGTAGAGCACCCATGTGAGGTTGCCCACTACTGCAAGGAAGGCATCCGCCACAAGTGTACCGGTGGCACGTACGGGGGTAAGGAAATGGAGACGAACTCGGCTTGCTCCGGGCATTGCGATGCCGGATATTACTGCCCCGAAGCAAGTTCAAGTCCCACTCAATATAGCTGTGGAAGTGTCGATGTCTTTTGTCCACCAAAAAGCTCTTCTCCAACGTATGTCAGAACAGGTTATTACTCAAATGAAAGTGACCCAGCCGACAAGAAGACCTCTCAACACTTGTGTCCACCCGGTTACTATTGCCCAGGCGATGGACTCCGTTATCAATGCCCGGCAGGAAGATATGCTGCATCATCTGGTCTCATTGATAGCGAATGTGACGGTGAATGCAAATCAGGCTATTTCTGCAAACCAGGAAGCACCTCCCCGCTTCAATCCCCCTGCGGCAATGCAACAGTATACTGTCCTAAAGCCTCGACTGTTCCCCTCCTTGTCGACCAGGGATACTATTCAGCATCTGAAATTTACTCCATCACTGCCAACTATGCTGGGCCCAACGCAACTCATGATATTCAACGTGAATGCGAAGTGGGGTACTGGTGTCACGACGGCATCAAGTTCTACTGCCCTCAAGGAACGTATGGGGATGAGACTGGATCAAGCAACTTGGACCAATGCGAGCCATGTGAAGAAGGTTTCTACTGCAGAAGTCAGCCTGCCCCTCCGACTACAAAGGAAACGCAGGTTGAGTGCGGTGATGCGTCAAAATATTGCCCCCAAGGTTCAGCCGAGCCACGCGATGTTGATTTGGGTTATTACACACTCAATCGGTTCGGAAAAGAAGAAGGGCTTGAGACTCAACGAACAAGCCAAGTAGTGTGTCCGTGAGTGTCATTAAACTTGTTCTCTATGTACATTTCATCCTACTCTCACTTCACTCAACTGTCTCTTCGTTATCAACATATATCTATTATACAGTCCCGGCTACTATTGCCAAAATGGGTTGAGATTCAAGTGCAAGGAAGGAACATACGGAGAAACATCAGCTTTGTTTGACGACAATTGTAGTGGGTTTTGCCCCCGAGGCTACTTTTGCCCCGAGAATACTGTTCATCCGATTCCTTGCAGCCCTGGCAGCTACGCAAGTGGTGGTGCCAAGGAATGCACATCTTGTGAAGTCCCTTTGACAGTACCGATGGAAATCAAGAATAACATGTGTCGTAATGATCGGTCCTGTTGTTTCGATTATGACACAAACTTACTTTCCTCCACAAGAGCCACCACAAACCCAAGTAACCAAAACTAATAGACTACGGATCAACTCCTCGCTTATTCGCCTCTGCACTCTTTTGAGCAACCTTCTCCGCCTTCTGAATCGTTTGTTTTCTCATCTTGCGAAGGGCATCAGATCCATTTGTTTCAACACAATCAATTTTACAGCATATCTGTATAATCAACTCTTGAACAACCTTGTCTTCCATTTCACGACTACGTCGCCTTTCGTCTATTTTGTCAATTTCCTTGTTCAGGTTCGTGAGTGTTTCTATACCACCCTTGTCCTGTGCATATCGCGGGGAATGAAGGAGCAGTATTTTAGTTCTCGTTTCCAACCCTATGCCAGATGGACCCAATACCAGAGAGTCATCCTCCATTTTCTTTTGTTTTGCAACCAGCCGCTGGTAAGATGCAGGGACACCTGTTTGTTTGTGGACCTCGTCTTTGAGGTCTGCGAGTGTCGCTGTAGGAGAAATTTCTAGCTCAACATGATGGCCTAAACCAGCAATTCTCAGGAGGATAGGGGCACCGCCGCCACTGCTACTAACGCCAGTGTCGCAACTCATATTTTTACTGCAGAATTGATGATTACTCCTACACCGTAGATGGACTATGAACGACACGACACCTCTTTATTTCCTCTTTGTGATGGCAATAGCAATGCAAATGCAACGCATCCAATCAACGGCCATTTTCGGTGTGACTCTGTCCGTGGTGTGACTCCACATTTCTTTCATGTCAGCACGATGGAATGTCACTTCAATCTGTCGCAAGAGTAAACTCTTGAAACTGCAAGAGTAAACTCTTGAAACTCTGTTGTCGGTGGTTGGAGTGAAGCTTTCACAGAGGTTCAGAGGTATTGATGTGAATTTTTCACAGAGGTTCAGAGGTATCACCTTTGTGGATAGATGTGATACAAACATTGCACTATTCAACAGGTGTTCCTGTTACATCTACACTCATGCTACTACCGATGCAATCCATTGAAAAAGAGGTCTGCGATGAGCTCGTACACTCATTACTTGAAATGGGGGCAAGTTCCGATGTTCATTCTAAGCTTAGACAAAGGGTAATACGAGACTGCAAAGCTTACCTGTCATCTTCTGGCGATCCTATTGATTGGCAAGCCTTAAAGGCGCTGAAGTTCCCCAAGAATTATAACGATGCATACGAGCATGTACTGCGCAATGATGACGTGCCAGACACAGTTCACACGTACAAAGACAAGCTCAATTTGGATGGATATGAGCCTTTCTACAGACATTTTGAACGAAGGACTGGAGTCTTCATTGGATACAAGCTCAAGGCAGAATTTAAAGCATTTTCGCCCTCGCAGTTAGATCCGCTTAATAGGTTCACGTTCGATCGAACTTCCAAGGAGGAGACGCTTTTTGATGACTGGTTTCTTGCAGACGATGACTCAAGAGATGGTATCATGTATGAAGCAGTGCTGGCCTGCCACGCGCTTCAAGCAGAGTCGTGTCATAACTGCAAGGTAAAAAATGTGTTGAGGTGGAATGGCGGAAGCGGAAGTTCTTGGCAAGACTTACTCTGCACCATGTGCGAGGCCACTTATGAGATCAAGACCAAGGCAACTATGGAGAAAGTAGAGACCGCACTTCGCTACAAACAATATCCAAGGCGGCTCTTTCAGTGCATGGTGTGAGATGAAGAATAGTAAGCATAGAAGTCAAAAGACTTACTTGGTGTTATTGACAAGGGAGCCCACATTCAACCGACAGAACAAGCAAGGTAAACGTGTTTTGTTCGCATATTACATGTACAACAGCTTACATTTCATGTCTCCTCTCAATTGTATTGTTTGCATGTGTATTGTTTACATTTGTCATCAAATACAAAGTACGTCCAGTCACGATTGCGGAAATTGAGAAAGTCCTACCAAGGGTTCATGCTGGCAGTTTCAATACTGAGCGTACAGGCGTCTCTCTAAAGTCCAGGGTGTCTTTGAAGATGAACACAAAAGCCAAGTGGTTTGACTTACCAGTGAAAGGAGAGACTATCTACATGGAAGAAATTGCTGAAAAGGTTTATAAGGAAAGATTCTCAGAAGAAACTTTTGACCGCATGTGGGGAAGTGATAGCGAACTTGAGGAAGCAGAAGCGGACGAATCAAGTAATGATGGTGTTGATGTCATCACAAGAGAGCTCGAGAGAGTCGACATACCCGATGATTGGGAAGACCTGGCATCCGATTCCGACTGAATGTAGTTGGCTGATGCTGTGTGTTGTGCTTTCTATCCATGTTATATTCGTTACAAAGAGCACCTACGCAACTACTCAAGATTAATTCCTGCTTACCTGCCTTCGCTCTCTCCAATTGTCTTTAGCTCATCGAGTTCACGCAGCTGCCTTAAAGCAAGTGGTCCTCCCATCAACCCCTTCACCCCCAAACGAATCCAGAACGTTTCTTTTCTGGGGCAAAAATTAAAGCGTTTGCCAATCCAGATCCAAGCCCAGCAGCTAGCAGTGTCAAGGCAGGAAGTTTCAGAACTTCAAGCAATGGATCAAAACCACTGGCACCAATCATATCCAACGCCTGCTTACTAGAATTGCCAAATGCAATAGCGACAGTCATAGCAGCGACGACACTGTATAGTCTCAGCTCGCCCTCCACCGCTAACATTTCAAATGGATCTTTCTTTAGTTCACCCATTCGTGCTTTCCGTGCCCAAGCCTGAGCTTCTCCTGCTTTTCTTCCTGCCTCATCTAGCTTCTCTGGAGTCCAAAGTGGTGTTTGTCTCGGACCTTTATTTGTATTGTCAGCATAAGGCATCACGTAATCTTCTTCCACCAATCTCTTTCTCAAACTCTCCCCCCTCTTCACTTTTTCCGCTGCTTCTTGCAATGCTTGACCCATAGCATCATCATCCATCAACGCAGACATTTTCAACCCCGTATATCTCGCATTATCCGTCTCTCCAGTCCTATCAATTATCAATTTGGGTGCACTCTTCTTCTTTGTTACCTTCTTTGGCGGAGGTGGTTCAGGCATATCCATGAGTGCATACATGGCTCTTCTTCCACCATTCTGCATTACTGGCGTCGCTAAGCGTGAAAACCCATACTTGGATAATTCATCATAGTCAAAAACATCTGGAACATCCTCTTGTATCCGTTCTTTATTTGGCGCACCAGATACGAATTCTAGTACGGCATTACCACGAGTTCCTCCAATCACCTTTCCGACTTCTTCTTTTGCAGATCCGTCGGCGTCTACTTCCTCTCTCTTTTTTAGATATTCGGATAGTGCTGATTTGAGCTCTGATTCGTCCATGACTGCAAATAAGGAAGATGTCGATAATGGCCGATGTCGTGGAAGTAGTGCATGTGATGGACCCACTTGGAGGAAAGCATCCGCCACGAGTGGGGCGCAAATGAAAGCGACGGTAGATATAAGGGCAGCTCTGACCATCATGCTAGATAATAAAGGAGTGACAACGAGGAGGAGGACACCAGCGACAGTGGATGGAGGTGATGCGTAGGAAGCCGCTTCGAATCTGCGAGCGTTTGGCTTGGTTTGAAGGTTTGAAGTTTGAAGTTCAAGTTTTTTGCGGGAACGATCACTCGCAACTCATCATAATAACTCTCTTCTATCTCTCCAACACTCCTTTTGCACATATCTAATACTGTAGCCGATCGTAACATGAAGCGACTGTTCCTGCTAACTCTTATCTGTGTGAGCGCTGCTGAAGCGTCCATCCATCCCGTCAGCTTGGTGGCATCCGTTCGACCGAGACTGCATGATGGCTTCATAGACAAAGCTAACTTATTAAGGATACGCGGAGGTTCTTCTGAATCAGCGTCTGCTTGGAATGCAGGTTCCAAGCTGAGTCAAAGACCTGCTGCACCTGGCCTATCATCTACGTCTCCTAGCCAAAGTTACCGATCACCTCCTCCATACAACAGTCAGGCAAATGATGATACAAATACACAAGTGAAAGAACAATTTGCAGATGCATTTCTACAACGAGAGGATCGCAATCGATTCATCGCCAGAGTGTATGGAATATTGACTGGACAACTACTCTTTACTGCGGGAACAATCCATGCCTTTCACATGTTTCCACAAATACGGGATTGGATGCTGTATTCCCAAGCTGGTCGAAAGGTGCCTCTGCTCGGTCTGGTGATTTCAACAATAGCTTGGTGGATTGCGTTGTC
Source organism: Skeletonema costatum (assembly GCA_018806925.1). Classification (NCBI taxonomy): domain Eukaryota; phylum Bacillariophyta; class Thalassiosirophyceae; order Thalassiosirales; family Thalassiosiraceae; genus Skeletonema; species Skeletonema costatum. Next base: position 168,801 of record JAHBBA010001279.1, read on the forward strand.
GTCTGAACAAACTAGACAGTCATCTCCAATGAGGTGGCCTATTCTGTTAGCATTTACTGCTGGAGAGTCAATTGCAGTTGGTTTCATTTCAAGCGTTTACAACTACAATACAGTGATAAAAGCAATGGTTGGCACGGGCATGTGCACATTTTCAGTGACTGCGTATACAATTTTGCAAAAGAATCCAAAGTACGACTTGTCTCAATGGGGAAGGGCATTATCAGGTCTTGGTATGGCATTTGTACTGTATGGATTGGTCCGTGTCCTTGAACTATTTGGCGTTTTGCCTCGGGGATTTCTTCCTTACTCTGAAGCAATATATTCAATACTAGGTGCTGGCCTGTTCAATCTGTATTTAGCACATCATACAAGACTTATTGTGTCAGGAAAGAGTTCAAAGTATCAAATGAATGAGAAGGACTACATTTTGGGAGCAATGTCGGTTTATAGCGATATCATCAATATATTTCTTTACATTCTCAGGTTGCTGGGTGATATGGATGATCGAAATTGATGCAATAATGTATAATCCATCTTGTTTCTTGTTCACCACGCAGAAGTATATTTGTTTACCAAGCACTCCTCGATGCTCCCAACTTGGTTGATATTGCATCCACCGAATCACTCTTTCCAGCAGTAGCATTCTTAATAGATTGTTTGTGCATCCTCTCCTGATCATTAATTGCCTGTAAAATACTATTAATATTCGTTTCCAACACCATTCCCCCCATGACTATCTCATCCAATATATAATGCACTCGATCCGAATGAAATATAAGGTCCAACTCACAGACATTTTCAAATTGCTTATCTAATGCTTCCACGAATACCTGAATAAGATCCAAAATACCCAAATCTGACTCTTGTGCATCCACGGCAAATACAAAGTAAAGTGTGGCGTAATGTCGATAGATGAGTTTGATATTATCTCCCCATTCTGGAATGGAACCCTCGAGGTAGTTGCAGAAGGAGTCGGATCGGTTGGATACTTGTTGGAAGACACGGCGGATGACGGATTGTTGTCTCTCTTCACCGAAGACGTTTTGGTAGAATTTTACCAGTCGAGGCTTGCCGCTGTTGTTTACGATGATTATTCCCTTGATCATTTTAATTGTTATTTAGATGTATAGGTAGCAGGCACTTCAGGGCGGATAGACCAACTGTTGGTGATGCAGTATTGCTGTGGTTGCAACGATAGATTTCAATCAATGCAATGCAATCTCTAGGATAATGCACACGCGCCGACCGATCCCCAGCTTTGTGGCGACCGATCCCCAGCTTTTTCACATACTATTCCTACGTACAGCCTACGTGCGAGCGGGCAATAATGTGATTAGGGCGCTATAACCCTAATCTCCCAAGCCTCCCCACTCAATAACATAATTAGGCCTACTCAAATAAATGATAATAGTCACAACGTACACATGCTAGTAGTTACTTAAGGGTCCATGATGGGTTGATTGCGCCCGCATGGCCGCGGGCGCAATCCCCCCCCAACCCCCCGAGGGGGGAGCCAATACTTATTCGCTTCGCGGTGGGGTGGGCTCCATGATGGGTTGATTGCAGTAAATTAGTGCTTAGTCAGGTGCTTGTTGTCTATGCTTTATTGGTGTTGTGTCTATTTTGTGTGTATTTTATGTAATACTAAGACGGCCAAAATTGTCCGTTCAATGTCCGTTCAAAAAGCTGGGGATCGGTCGCCACAAAGCTGGGGATCGGTCGGCGCGTTTTGCCTATATAGGATAATGCAATTTATGGAGGCCGAGCGAAATGTGTCACAAAGTGTGCTGGAAAGAAGAAATCGATTCAAACAGCCATATGGTATCTAAAGCACGATGGTCAACGGATTGCCTGCCCAAAGAGAAGCATATTGTAGTAGATCAAGACAATAGATTCATTCACCTCGACTACGCGTTACCAGGCCAGCCTCCTCTCTACCAGCAAAAATGTGGGGCGACTCGGAAGGAGCGTACTCTCTAATTTCCTCAGACGATCTTTCCAAATGTTTATATCAGACAACCGGCCCAGCTCACATCCCCTACAACGATTCTCGATGGCAGCAACTCCTTCTTCATTATGATCGGTTAGTTCATCTTCATAGTGCAACATTAACCACACATGATGACGTTGTAGGGACGGCATGTGCTCAATGTGCCAAATATAGCGCTACATCTTCCAACCTGGCGGCGTTGACATTGCACATATCTAGAATGCTGCGTGATCTTCAATCTGATTTAGAACACTACAGCAACAATAACAACAACAATGAAGGAGGAGACGGCAAACATCGGATAACCATTATTGGCAAGGCACGTGCAACATGCGGGGCGTTGAATCTGTTACGTTTGCTATCTCATGAAACAATTGTCCAGGCTTGTGATAGTGCGAAGGCACAAGACACAACAAATACTACTACTAACAATCAAGATGGAGCAAATTATTATTCCGAACAACCTACAGCAGCTGGTAATGACACGAACTATTTATTAAAGGAATCATTCACATATCGCAGTCGTCAATCTACTGGCAGCGGTGATCAGGAGAATGATGCGGCAGTCCAAATCATCTCTTCAATGATGTTATTCTTGTCCACAGTCGGGAAAACAACAACAGCAGCAGCAACAACAGCAGCAACCAACACACCAGAGATTATCAGCATTCCAGAAATATATGATGTTATTGTACAAATCCTCTCTCTACTGTTGGTATTGCTGTCGACACAACTCTATCAGCCAATGGTATCGAGTGCGGAAGCTGCAGAGAGTGAAATTCCACACGGTAACTTTTTCCTTGACAAGTTCATGGAGTATTCGAGTTGGCAAAGGCAGAATTATCGGACCGCAACAACAACATGATAATGGAGCTATCAATGAGCCGATGGCAGTTTTATCTTCGTGTCTGACTTGGCTTGTAGATCGACCTGCTCCGCCTAGAAGATCTATTGCATCACATTACGTTGAGTTGACGAAGGCTGTTGCTCATCAAATGACGGATTTGGTTCTCTCCAATGATGGCATGTATGAAGATTCCTGTATTGTAATGGCGGCAGCACCCAAAAATGAACATAATGACGCATCATCGTCTACGTCTGCTTTGCCTTTGCAGACAACATCGAATGACAAGACACACAATTTGACAACTGTTGCACTTGGCACAGACGATTCTGTGGCATTGTCATCAAAAGGTCATATCTCAGGAGATGTCTCTTCATTGAAGAGACGATCCATTGTGCTCCAACCCATCCGAAGCATCTTGCTCTTGTCATCAACAGTTTTGTTGCTGCCCATACGCTTAGTGCGGCTGGCCTTCACTGTACTAGGGCGTAAACAGCACGCCATTCTCCCCGGCGATGTTTCAAAAGATGATCACTCTCTCTTTCAACAAATTCAGACAAATTGCGAGAAGAGTTCTTGGAACAAAACAAACAATATTTTGCTACTAACAGACTCCCCCATCGCCGATCTAAGCACTGCTTTGATTTTGCAGGTAACTAATAACTACAGAGCACAAAGTGTCAATGGTCGGAATGCCTTGCGAAATCCATTTCGGGTAGAACTGGCGTCGTTGAACGACACTCGATGGGGGAAAGATGTTGCCACGAGACAATCAGACAGCTCTTTGCTACCATTGTCATCAACTGTTGGCGATTCTCAAGCCACGTCACTATCAATCAACTTTGAATCTTTGTTTGAGGCGTTTGGCCGGATATGTCATACAGAGCTTGGAGCACTAACGCTTTACACGATGCTACTCTCGTCACCAATATTTGCCGAGTCGGTTGCGGCTAGATCAGATCTTGACCTTGTCATCATTCCTTTGCTACGCAGCCTCTACTTCTCGTCAGTTATGAAACACGACAAACTGTTGCAAAAGAAGGGAACTGGTGGGCAAAAGACACCGTTTCAGCTGCTGTCTCAAACCGACAAACCATATCGATCACAGTCTCAGTTATATGTGATTCTGATTTTGCTCCTAATCTTTTCGCAGGATCCGTCCTTCGGGAGGGTTTCATTCAGACGGGTGTCGATCCCTGCGGTGCAGTGGTACAAAGAACGCCAAATCAAGGCCATCTCACTTGGATCTATGATTCTCGTGGTCTTGCTTCGAGTTATTACCTTCAATTTGAACATGCTTCATGACGAATTTCTCTTGAGCAATTGTATTGCAGTGCTACTGAACCTATCGCCACATATCGTTCAGCTGCACAAGTATGTAGCCACAAGGATTACATTTGTGACTATCTCGTGCTTCAAGAGATATCTCGTTTTGCTCGCAGAAAATGGAGGAATACCCGAGGAGGAAGGCGACTTGTCATCCCCGCTTGGAATGCACGGAGAGGTAAGTCTAAGTCGGCAAATTGTGCTAATGTTGAGATGTCTTGCAACTTTTTCTAATTTACGCGAGTTGTTTCTACCGCTTGCAACAGGCATGTCGGACATTTCTACAGCTCATCAAGCACTCTGTTCGTCCAAGATGTGTTGAGGACAACCTGCATCTTGTATATGCACTTCTCGTTGAGCAAAGAGACATTCAGAAGATCTGCCAACGTAAGTCCTGACCTTGTTGTAACTTTTGGCTGTTATGTAAGACTTGAAAGGTACACTTTTCTCACTCTGTTTGTTTTCAGATGCTTCAATGAAGCAAGGCGATCTAGCTCCCATCATAGATCTCATTCAGAGAGCGAATAATATCATAGAACAACATGGAACTGGCAGGTCTGCTGCTGAAGCGATGCAAACGTTGAAATTGCACTCTGCAGAATTAAAGTCTGACACTGGTGACAATCGTGGGCGTACGAGTTCAGCTGATAGCGTTACAAGTGAGGCGACTGACCTTGGCAATTTAACATTTACGTATGAGGAGGAAGCAGACCCGTGAGTATGATGCATTGGTCTTATTCTTGCCTCCATGTCTTGCACTGTTTGACTCTAACACTTCTTTCTCCGTCTACTTTATAGAGAGGTGTTCTTTGTGCCATATTTGTGGGATGTAATCGTTGGAGCGTTAACTACCTCGACTTTGGAGTGGAGTAGAGAAAAGATTTTGGTCTTCCCATTGAACGAGGACACAGAAACACTTCCTCACGTCAACGGAACCAGCAATACAGTAGAGAAAACAGAATTTGATAACACGCCAGATGTAGTATGATTATAATCAGCTCAAAGATTTAATTTAAGACCATATCATCTGAGCTGAATTTCCTAGTACTAAGTTCACCTACTGCGTCTCAATCGCACAATCCTCTATATGTTCACTCTACAGAAAAGGCAATTGCTTCCAAAACTATCACTAGCAGCGTCGAACTACAACCTGCTTACTCTTGATCTTGATGTTTCTCTTGCCTCTAAAGGCTAAGACAACAGGGCGAAAGATGGAGGAAAGCTTGAACATGATGTTAAAAATACGGAGTTGCGATTATTCTGCTCAAAAATTTACTACAAAATTTGGTTCCTCTAAACGAATACACAAGGAGAAAAGGGAGGGAGAAAAGAAGATACCACGACTCTTTTCTGCGAGTTTCTGCGTTGTGGGAGTAGTAGCTGCGCGATGTTCATGTTGAGCCTTGGTCACAACTAAAATGTACTAATTCCGACGCATGTGACCTCCGTTACGGAAGCTCATTGAGTGCAAAAAATGGAAATGGTGATGTCTCAACTCTCAACTCTCTGAGCAGCACCGCACCCAGAAACAAATTTGCCATTACGATGATTTTTGTGGACCACTCCATCATAACTTACCGAGCAACGAAAGCCAGTCAAACGTGCACATATGAAAAGTCATTAATCTTCCTTACTAAGCAATGTCTATCTGTGTGTTCGATCCTGAGATGCCTACAACTCCCGTCGAAAAGACCGTCTATAAGCAGTTGAATTTTCAAAGTTCAGATGATGCCTCGTCAAGTACTGCTCCTCTAACTCCACAGTCACCCTCCGCAGAGAGTAGGGAAGACCAACCGCAGAGAGGGGCGACGTGGAATAAGTACAATCAGAACCGTCGTAGAATGCGAAATAAACCTCGAAACTTTGGGCCGAGGAACACTGAGATGAGGCCATACCACTCGCCTACACATGTGTCCCCACCACACGATAGACCCATGACAAAGAACGATATATACTTTGCTCTAGATTGCGAGGTAAGACATATCGTACACCCATCAAATCGCTATGTTTCTATTGTGATGGATATCTCACTCATTCGTTTGTATTTTTATTATCACAGATGGTTGGCGTTGGACCCGAAGGGCTCGAGTCCGCTGTGGCGCGTGTAACACTTTGTAACTGGGCGGAGGAAGTCATTTTAGACACATTCGTGAAAGTACCTGTGGAAGTGACAGACTATAGAACATTTGTATCAGGTATTGAAGCAAAAGACTTGAAGGGTGACAGGGCGGTGCCTCTAAAAGATGTTCAAGACATGGTACAGAAAACTCTTCATGGAAAAATCCTCATCGGGCATGCCTTGGAGAATGATCTGAAAGCATTGCAGATTACTCATCCATGGCATGATACAAGAGACTCAGCTATATACCCTCCTTTCATGCAAGAGGTTCCAGATCTGGAAGACTCAAGCAAATCCAGTCTCCGTCCTCGCAAGCTAAAGGAGTTGGTGAAAGATAGACTTGGGAATGATATTCAGGAATTGGGAAAGGCCCATGATCCTGTAGAAGATGCCTTGTCGGCTCTTCGTTTATACAAGACGGAGAGGCTTCAATGGGAGCAGTTTGTGGTGCAAAAGGTGGCAGCTGCCAAGGTTCAAGAGCCAAGGCCATATGCGTTAGAGATCATGCCTCCAGCACCCATACCATACAACCAGAACCACTTGGGCAGTCCAAACAATATGAACATGCCTATGAACATGAACATGAAACATGGGAATGCATTCACCAAGTCATTCACCAAATCATCTCACCAAATCGAAATCGCTACCCAGTCACGAAATTTTCCAGCCAAGAAATCGTGCATACTCAGCACAGCATCATCAACAACAAAAACTACGGTGCAGAAACGATGTATAGGGGCTACAATCAAGGCTGGGCACGACCACAGATCTTATTAGAGGGGCGTTTTCCATTTGCCTTTGGAAGGCAAAAGTACTACGGAGTTCATAGCATAATAAAAGAAACCAAAAAAAATACTAAATATACTTAAACAAAACATTTCTCTCAAACGTTGTCTATTCTGATTAGTCTGGCATCATGACATGCATGGACGTGGATAAAGTTCTATCTCGGCATTCATGTTGATGACAACTAAATTTACCATTTACGGTTATCACAACCAGGTTTGTACTTACGCAAGGGCTGTAATAGTGCCACATGCAGCGCCAATGAATCCAGTGAAACACTCGCAAACGCCCTTCTTTCGATTACACTTTCCACGTCGGCCACACTCATGAGACTGATGACTACCGACGGTAGTGATTTCGACCGTAGAACGAGTCGTATCTGAAAAAGAGCGAAGGTTAGCCAAACCAGTGATGCGAGGTGTACATCCTACTTCACAGCGATCCGTGACAACTTCAAGCTTGTGCTGCCTTCCTTGCACGAAACGTCCAATGCAATGAAACGTTAATAACAACCCCTGTGGCACCAGATGAAGATTCGGCAGAGACTACGAACAATCATCAACGACTCTGTTAGGAAGTTTCTCCAATGCAGCTTCAATGTATTCGGCAACGACATCGAGATCAGAGTCCCACATAATCGGCTGTGTAACAAAGGTCTCATTCAGCTTTGAAGTGAACTTCAATGCAAATGTTTGGCCAACAAAGTTGGAAATGTCGTCTTCGGCATCGTACAGAGTCACAGTCTGTATTTGTCCAACTTCATTGCCGTAGCCAGCCAAACCAGGAATACCATTTTGAATCAGTTGTTGCGTACTCGTCAAATCCAGGAATAACATCCATGACATCATTTCCATACGGACACATGCGCTCCTCGCAACTAAGACCAGTCCAACCAGCATCGCAAACACACAAGCGAGCACGGTCGGAATCCCAAGCGTAGTCCTGGGCGAATTTCATGCCTCCAGCACCAAGTCCAGAAAGAGCCGGAGATGAACCATCGTAGTATTCATTGTACACAATTCCGAATTGCAAGTCCTTCATGTACTCACAAGTGCCGTGACCAGAGCAATGATTTGGGCAAGACTGACGAGCGCAAGCCTTTCCTTCGTATCCATCGAAACATTCGCACTGTCCCAACTTCCTGTCGCATTCACCCATGTTGGCACATTCGGCGTATTTGTGTCGGTTTCCACCTCGCGATGGGAAATCAGCCCACGCTAATTCATGAGGACAAAAACGGTCGGAGCAATCACCTCCAGCATCTCCACCAGTTCCCCATCCAGGAAAGCAAGTGCACTATTTCGTTTGATTTGAGAGAGAAAGAAGAACGAATGTGTGAGATTGAAATGCACGGAAAGAGAATTGAAAAAGGAAGAATCATTCGTTCGCTCTCGACTTACCACTTCATCAACGCCGCAAGTTCCATGCCCAGAACATTGATTGGGACATGCAGCGTGTGAGGACCCGATGAGCAGCGCGAGGGTTCCAATTAGAATTTTCATTACGTTGACGATGTGGAGAATGAATGGATTGAGAGGAGGTCTCTGAGAGAGAAGAGTTTGGAAGTGAAGCGATAAAAAAAATCCTTGAAAATTTTGAATTTTGCGCGGCTTGCTGTAGCGTGGACTCACTGACCGCTGATAGCGATTCGTACCCTACAAAGGCACCGCACAACCATCGCTCAAGGTCTAGTAAAAGTATTTACCCTTTAGTCTGCCTCTTTGATATGCACTGGAAAAGGGCGGAGGAGGAAGTGCGTCGGTGTGCGTGACTAAATATGCGTAGACGTTAGTATCGTGCAATTGAGATACGTTTCGTAATATGAACACGCAATAGACAAAGTAACGCTCACCTTCTCCTCGCATAGAAACAGTCATCAAGTCGGCAATTTCATCTCGTGATAGATCGCCTCTCCCCATCAAATAAGATATTTTGCATGCAGTGGCCTCCAGGGTCATGTCATTGGAAGACACCACACCAGCACGTTCCAAAGCTCTTCCAGTTGCATAATGTCCCATCATGACGCTTCCAATATGACATTGTGTCGCAGCCACAACCAAAATGCCGAGCTCTGTTGCTTCTTTTAGGCACTCAATGAATTCTTCCTTCACGCTAGGTGCATTGCCCGTGCCGTACAGCTGCAGAACCAACGCCCGTAATGTTCCAGATTCAGCACCAGCTCTAATCAAATGTCTCAAAATTTTGTCATCGAATCCTGGTACAAGTCTAATTGTTAGTAGTCGCGTATCCATTCGAGTATGAACACGCAATACTCCTCTTGCCGGTGGTAGAATAAGATGCTCATTTTCTTTAATTGATATACCTGTGGTAGCCAGTGGTAACAGATTGGGAGAATCAAATGCATGCAGCTCTCCAGTATTCACTAGACAGTAAATGGTAGTTGAGAAGAGTGTATCATAGAGTGAATCGAAAGTGAGACGCAATAAATCAAGCTTACCTTTCGTAGATCGGCATCCACGGATCAATTTGTCATGAAAGAAGATTGTCACCTCACTAATTGGAGCGTCCCTTGCTGCAAAGATCAATGCCATGATGAGATTCTGACGTGCATCCGTATGTGGCTCGGCCAGTGGAATTTGGGACCCTGTGAATATCACAGGCTTACCCAAGGTTCTCCAGCATGAAAGAAAGAGCAGTGGCAGTGTATGCCATGGTATCTGTTCCCATCAGAACAACGAATCCATCAAAGTATAGGTAGTTTGCTTTGATATCCTTGGCCAGCAATGACCAGTCAGGTGGACCCATATCACTAGAGTCCAGCAGCGGAGTGTATTCATGAACAACAACATCCGGCATCTTTTCATTTTGAAGTTCAAGCATAGATTTCTTCATAAATTCCGTCAAAGCACCTTGGACGGGAGACAACGATCCACCCTTTTCTGGATCGGGAGCCATTGTCAGTGTCCCACCAGTGCATAACACTAAGACTCGTTTCCGTTTCATACCATCCCCATCATGTAACTTGACTTGAGGGATAAAGAAATCAGATTCTGGCGGTGTCACAAGCTCGGTCATATTGTCATCATCTTTTGGAATTAGGTTATCTAATTCATTCTCACCGATGACATCATCAACTAAGCTTGGAGGCTTGATTGAATCATAATGAAATAACAACCCTGCTGGTGTTTGTTGGGGTTTTCCTGCACTAGGGCAAGTACTATTTTCAAGTTTAACCCTCAATGAAGTTTTGGATTTATCGTTCTTCACCGTTGCCATTAGTGGTTGCGTCCGATGTTGTCATCATACGAGCTTCCTTCATGAAGGAGGTAGATGGTCGTGCCATGATGGTTTCGTTAAAGAAAGAGGTAGATGAAATTACAGCGGTTGCACGCTTGGTCAAATTATAATCAACCACAAACACGAGGTAACATTCTGAGCGACATCATATTTATTCTTCAGCTACGATATAAGCACAAGTGTACTAAGAAGTGTGCTAGGTGTAGAAGGAAGTATAGTGCGTGACAGGTGCTTGGACGTCCTAGCTGGATTTGAGGTCGAGGCGGCAAAGGAGAGGTGTTCATAATCTTTCTTCTGAACTAATTCCAACGCATGTAGATTAGTACTCCTCTCCTGCAAGCTTCTTTGGGTGCTTGTTGCTGTTCTTCAGAAGAAGTCATACTAAATTGAACGCTCGTTACTTTATCACTTCTATATTCATATATTGCACACATATACAGCTCTCATTAGCACTATCTATCATTTCAAGATCAAGCAAGAGCATCCTCGCGGCGAATCTGGTACCTAGTTGGGCTTCGGAAGTATTGCTCGTGCATGCTTCGCAAATTCCCAAATCTGCGGTTACGAACGTCATCGTATGGAATGCGACTGTTACCAGCAACCCATTCACGATATATTTTTGGTGCAAAGACGAGGTTGAGAGCCTCTTGACGGGAGATAATGCCAGCACCCTCAGCTTCACGACGAAGAAAGGCGCGGCTATCAGCCGATGCAACATAGTCTTTGGCATTCTTCTTCATAATACGGAATTCTTCAATGCAGGCCGTGTAGCATTCTTTGAGATTTTGCATGTCCATCATGTATGGATACGGTCCAGAACGAAACTCTGCTTTCTTTTTCTGCCATACAACTGTGGCCTAAACATGACGCAAGGAGAAGTCAGGATCCTCAATTAGATAACATTAACATTCGCAAATCCAGTAGAAAGAACAAGCATTCATCACTTACCAGCTTTCGATAACGAGCAACCCTCGCTTCTGCAATGGCATCTTGCTCATTGTCATTGGGACGTGCGACAGAGAGCGAAAAAATGTCTTCCAAAGCCTTTTCAACTCCATTCAGGGCACGCACCAGAGCTCTGGTAGGCTTATTCTCTTCCACTAGCTGGAAGAAAGTGGCATCGGCACGACTGCTTTTCAATAGCTTGTCGGGAGTCAAATTGTTGACACAGTATTCGTACATTGCCTTCCTGAAACGGTTGGACGAGTTGGCAATGGAAGCATGCGAGAAAAAGTCTTTCTCTTGTAGAATGTTGAACTTTTGCTTGATCGTCTCTGTACGTGTGCTGCGTAGAATTTCGGAATGAATGGCAAATGTGAAAGGAAGTAGATTAGATCACAGCAGTAAAGATAGACGGCAAGAATTTCCATGCAAGATACTTACCTCACAGCGCTCTTGGACGCATTAGAAGGAGCACTCAACAAATCAGACATTGTTGACTGCACAAAGGCACACTCGAATTTCAGCAAATTTCTTTCAGACTCCTCGTTCCAACTACACTCCATAGCAAGATCTTTCATTGGGCATTCTTTCATGATGTCTACCATTTGAGCATGCACACCGCGAAGCTTTGTGAGACGCTTCGTAATCCTCTCTTGGCGAGACTCATCATACTTTTGCATCTGCTCCTTCTCCTTTTTCTCTTGGTAGTCATCTGCCTCCTTCTCTGCTGCTTCGTAAATCTCCGTGTACGCCGTTGCTTTCTCCTCATAATGAGAAGGGCAGTGGTTGCTATTCTCCGTGAGTGCCTTTTGTACAAAACCAGACAACGCCTCCACCTTTTCATCTTGCTCACTGTACGAGATTTGGATCTGCTGGAGTTCCAGTACACCCACAAGCGGGCCATGCCATTCACCATTATCATCCTGGTGTGGATTTGTGAGCGTCCTCCAACTGGCAAACGCAACACGAGACGGTTTGTCGTCATCGCCTCCCCCCAGATCGTTGGCAAAATGATTATAACTAATCTTTGTGCTGTTGAACTTGATGCAATTGTCACACAATGCCATTCCACATGTACGATGGTGCGTGCCAGAAAGAGTCATTGATTTGCCAGTATTCAGATTCTTCCCAAAGCACTTTTCTCCCCGTTCACATGTTTTTGCATTCAATAATCGTAGCAAACGATGAGGAGATGGTAAATGAATGCTCCTACTCGAAACGTGCTGCATAATCTCTGCAATGGTCTTTCGATACCCCACATCCTTTCTCTTCATGTTGTTAAAGACAGCGGATCGAATGACCATATCCGGCGTGACTATATTCATTAGTAGCTTGCTAGAAAAGGCAACATTGTACAAATCGGATGGAGAGTCCAACATGCCCATAATTCTCTCAATACAAAGCGCCGGAAGATCAGTCAACGCAATTTCGTACCCCGAAAAAGCATCGGCATATTCAGCCTGCTCTTCGTCTTTGGCTCTTTTGGCATCCCTCTCGGCACGGTAGGCGATGCCTGTTTCTTCATGGACGTTTAGGAGTTCTTCTAGATCAAAGTCAATGTCGTCGGAGAAGGCTCCGGCGCGTTGACGTTTTCGGAGGGTGCGTGATGTCATGATGATGAGTTTTTGATAGAACAAATTGGGAGCGCAAGCAAGGAGGACGATGGGCTAATTTTGAAATATTATCAGCTCGTCGTTGGATGAATAATGTCAACGGCGGGGCGATGATGATGCTGTCGTCCACTCAATGTAATTGCGTCGTCCAACGGTTGTGAGTGATTGAAGAGATCGTGTACAGACTACCTTTCTATTGCGGTAGTTTTTGTCATCGTCGATTTGCTCTTTGCTCTTCCGATTTTCGAGCGAGGGTAAGCTTGGAAATGGGGGGCGGATAAAAATCAGAACGCGGGCTCAGCCAACGATAGACGCCCGCCTCGGATAAAATACGACAAATCGTACGAAATCAGCTCATTTCCCCACAAAAGTCAAAGCGGGGGTGCCCAGTGCCCCCTATAACACATGAGAAGGAGAGAGCGAGCGGGAACAAAATATTTGTACCCCAAATAATAGCTACTGTAACGATCCCTCTCATTGATTATTATTCTGTAGTTAGGTATGGTACAATGCTGACAGGTTGCTCAACCCCCATTGGCGGCCTAAATTTCACCCCGGGTATTTGGTCGTCCCTCCGCCTCACCGCTCCTCTCTCAAATCTCAAAGCAGCACATCGATCAACACCATGGTAACGACACGCCTCGTAGGTGCCGCCCAGCGGCGGCTACCGCACCATATCCTATCTCAATCATCTAGCAACAGAGCTGCATGCTCATCGTCAAGAATTATTCTCTCTCAGAGAGCGTTCATAGGAGCCCAGCACATCACCCAAACACCAAACACATCATTATCATCATCTCGCCTCATGTCCACCTCACCCGACGTCGACGAATCAACCACCGACTCCCCACCACCACCACTCGACAAAAAACTCCTCGCCAGCATCTACAACCAACAACGCAGTGTCTACAACAACACCGTCTCCACCCTCCGAAAACAATACTTTGCCGAAATCCAACAACAGCGGGAAAGAGAAAATCGCCTCCGAGCCCTAGAGGAGGAGAAAATTAAACGTGCCGCGTTGGAACGACGTCGTATCAAGGCGTTGCGTGTGGCGGCCAATGCGCAGAGGGAGATTGAAAAGAGGGAGGCTAGGAGACTGGAGTGGGAGAAGGAATTGGAAATTACACAGAGGGAGAGGGATGCGAAGAAGGCGCTTTATAAGAGGGCGAAGCAAAAGATTGTGGATGAGTTGGAGTCGGAGGCTCATTTGTGGTTGACTACTCCTGAGGAGGTGGAGAAGGCGTTGGGGAATCCTACCGCGTCGCAAAAGTTGTGGGCAAGGCCGGGGGGGATGATTGGTGCACAGTCAGGGCAGGATACGGGCTTTGGTGACGATGGAGAATTCTGGAGGTATGAATGTCATACTTGGGATGCGAGACCAACGTACAAATCACCCAAGGAGGTCATGTTGGAAGAATTGGAAAATATGGCGTATTTGCAGACGAATAATAGTGAACATTATTGGACCAAGGAACGTGTGGAAGCTGAGGAAAGGAAGGAACAACGTGCTCGATTGAGAGCCATTGTGAGGGAGGAGGGAAGGAGAGCCTTGTTGGAAAAGCAGCGTCAAATGATGAAAGATGTTTATGGCGGTGAGGAAGCTAAAACTGAGCGTCAAAAGGGTGAAAAGGGTGCCAAGTTACCCGCTACTACCATGCCTGCTCCCAAGTTGGATTACTTGGCTGATTATGAAGCACAAGAGAGGGCAGGTGTGGAGATGTTGCAGAGAGACCCAACAAAGTTCTTCATCTTTGAGAGTGATTTGCCTAATGCAAAGAATCTTGGAGGCTTGCAAGGCAGTGGGGATGATGCAGATTCAGGTTTGAGTGGAGCCTCACTAGGCCGTCCTGTTGCACTAAAGAATCCATTCTTCAACTACCAACCCACTGCATTCCCCTTGCGTATGGGACGTGATCTTCCTGCGGACACTCGTACCGAAAAGGAGAAGAAGCGTGATGAACGTCAGGAGAGATTGAAGGCAGCTGCTGAAGAAGCGGCTCTTGCAGCATCAAAGGGTATGTCCTATGAAGTTGCCATGGCGGCAGAGGAGGATTTAGAAGATGGTTCAGAAGATGTAGATTATGATGTAGCAGAGGGGGAGGCCGAGAACGAGCTTTGGGAGAGTCAGATGGAAGAATGGAAGGCAAAAGACAAAACTGTATTCGATATGACAGCACCTAGTCAACGTGTCACTGATGACGATGTCGATTGGATAATTAAACAATTGCAGACGAAGGTCAATGGAATGCAAGAACGTTTAGAGTTTGAGGAGAAGATTCGTCAGAAGGAGTTAGAGTCAAGTGAGCACAAGGCCGCTAGCTCAATTGAAAGCATGGATGATGTAGACAGGTATGTTATGCAGGATTTGGGATACGACATGGAGGCACTTGAACAATTAGTGCGAGAATTGACCCCAGAGCAGGCTGCTGCTTTAGAAGAGATTGACTTCACAGGTAGAGTGAACATCACCGCCGAAGAGATGACTGCCGAAATCAACGTTGTACCAGGCTTGACAGAAATGCAGGTTCAGACTCTCGTTGAAATGGAGATGTCAATATTGAAGAATGAGGCATTGAAGAGCATCACAAAGATGGACTAGCTATGTTACTAAACTTAAGTGCAACTTGCCTTGGCAACTCCCAGCCTTCTATTAGCAATGTCAAAATAAATATCATGGTTCATCATTGTATTAGAACCCAGCACTGCCCCTTTTGGCTCGGTAACGTACATTCTGCTGATAAAGCCTCGTTTACCATGCCACGGAGTTTGAGATGAACGTGTGTTGTCAGAAACATCTTCCATGTAATTCAAAGGTTCTACTTCCCATCTTAATCCGCCTTCCAATTCAAATGTAATCGTAGGCAGTTTTTCGAACTCTTCGTAGGTGTATAATTGAAGATTGTTAGTGTATCTTCTGCCACTGATACCCTCCCATGCTTTAATAAATGGCTTGGCAATCTTTTGTGGAAGAAAAGTGTCCGTCGTGCCAGAATCGACGATGGTTCCTTTGAAATCGTTCATGTACTGCATGAATGCTCCAGGTAGCTTGTGAGAGCCCACATAGACTGACTTTACTGTCACTGTGTAGTACCAAGTATTCTTCTTTGCAAACGGTGTAAATTGCATCTGTGACGAGTGATTCTGAACAGTGCCGCCAAGTGCCAACTGGCCCGATACTTTGTTGAAACACAATGAAAATGATTCATGAGGAATAGAATTGAACTGACTGAAAGTTCCAGCAAGAGTTTGTGTATACATCGAAAGACCCATGATACCATCTGCATATTGTTCCTTGAATAGACCTTCTTCTGTAACCTGACAGCCAAATACAAAAGGCGCAGCGTGTGATTCGTGTTCTTTCATACTTGACTTCTCATCGTCTGTTCCAATCCAAACCTTGTCCTTGACTTCAAATGCTTTCCATGACGATCCTTCAGTATAGGATTGTTCAATTTCACATTTGTTATTATAGCAAGAATTTGGAACCTGTTTACTCCCTCGTAGACCACTAAGACCATCACTCGCAAACACATCTTCTGCGTTTGTGTTTGACAACATGCATGAAGAACAGGGCATTACTTCATGAGAAGAGCTCTTTTCTGGATGAAATTGTTCTGATGCATGTGTACCGCAGTCAGGACAATGAGGTTGACAAGGGAAAGCTGTGAGCCTAGAACCAGTATCGACAATTAGCGTTTGTCGTTGTGGAGGATTACCAATGTATAGATAGGCATGATGCGTTCCCTTGGTTGCGTGTAGAGGATAGACGAACAGCGTTGTTGGCACAGGCAGTTGCTGCTGCTGCTGCTGCTCATTATGGGGCGGTTCGGCGGCCTCTAGCGACCTCGCACCTACTCTATTTTGTTGATGTTGTACTTGAGGCAGTGATATTGTTTGAGGATGACGGTGGCAATGACTTCAAGATCAACGTCCAGCTTGAAACTGCCCACAGCAGCGCAAAAAGAAACACAACCCGCGATGTCAGCAGCTGCCGACGCCTAGCGGAAGGTGGCATAACACTCAATCGATCCTCCTCGACTACAACACAATGCAACTTGTTGCTGATGCATCGATCGCATTTGCACCGACGCAATTGAGAGGTGGCGGAAAAGAAGAGAGGAAGCAGGGATGGGAAGTTCCTCTCCCATAAATTGGAGGAAAAAGAGGTTGCCGCATGAATGAGTTTAGTTGGTAATCTAGTTATCTACAAATCGTCATTCAAGATTTCATGCAGCCTCTTCTTGATTGCATTGTTCCACTTCTTGTGGCCACTGAAGTTGGGGTGGACTGCGTCGTCCATCAAATCAACCTTTAAGTACTTGGCATCTTCACGTTCTTCCACAAATACCTCATCGGCATTGAAGAACTTAATTCCTTTATGCTTGGATGCAAACTTGCTCAACTCCTCATTGATTGAAACAATCGATGGCCACAAGTCAACATGCATACGCTTTGGGCTCAAACTGCTGTCCATTATATTCAACTCCTTCTTCCTTAGTGCTTGATCCTCGTGATTTTTGCCAATATGTTCCAATAGACCTTCTTCGTTTCTCCTCACAGGGAGGATGGAGTTAATCACAATCTTCGCATCTGGAGATTTGTTTTGAATCTCTTCTACGACCCGAAGAATTCCAAGTAATGTAACCTCCTCAGAACAGCCTTTCACTGATAGATCGTTGAGACCGACATGGACCCACCAAACCTTTGGTTCTAGTCCAAACGGACTTTCTCCATTCAACAAACGCCAGAGGACATTAGGAGCAGTGTCCCCAGCGATACCCATGGCAATACCGTCAAAGTCTCCTCCCTTATCTTTGGTGAAGGTTTTATCGAACACTTCTTTAATGGACACGTAATCGTCAACATGTTCTCCATGTGCCGTTCCCTGACGCTGCTCCGTAATGGAGTCGCCAATAAACACAACATCCAGGCCAGTACTCTCCATTTTTCTTTCCCCTGTTTCGTCACCTGTTTTAGCCCCTGTATCATAAGAAGCAGCATAGTCTGCATCAGGGTCAAAATCATTTCCAAACACATCATCTTCACCCAAGTAAGAGTAATCATCTCCAAATCGAGCCCCCTTTGCATAAATCCAATCATCATCAGCTCCATCTATCCACCCATCATCCAACCCTGGCACATATCCTTCAAAATCGTTCCATTCTTTGGTATTCGACACGTCAATTAACTTCATAACCGCTTCGGTAGCCACCTTCATGTTCTCCTTATGCTGCGCAATCCATTTCCTCGAAGAATGTTTACCCATGGGCACAAGTGGATCCTCACATTGGCAATTATTATCATCCCCAATAAGGCACCAGTGATCAATAGACCCAAGCGTTAGATCATACTTGCTATTAATATTGGAATAATCGTGAAACACATGGGCATTTTTGAAAGCGTTCTTCGACCTTCGCGGTCCCCCTTTCGTGGAGGAAAAATCTTTGATTGCTATGCTGACGCAAAATGCCAATGCGGCTCCGAGGCATATTTCAGTGCGATAAATGATAATGAAGGAGAGGAACTGTGGCTCCATAGAAGAGGCATGTTCTTTGGGGTTTGGGCTGTGGGTAGTAGGAGGGAAAATCTTCGTCGTCATTTCCGTCATCCATATCAAGTGTGGAGCTGCTAGCTTTGCTGGAGACAAGCTCGTCTACTGCTTCGGCGTCATCGTCGCCGTATTCTTGGTCAACTGCGCTCCACTTGGACATTATAACAGTGCTTGTTGCTACTTAATGTACTAACGGCGATTGTTCATCGACAGCAGGTGTTTGAATTTTGGATTTTGACTTTCATTTTTCGGCACCGCGGTCTTGCTCCGATTCTCTCTTCGTTTTCCTTTCTCTCCACCACCAAAGATAAACGTAGGAATCTCATATCTGCCGATACCGATGAGACACCAGACGGGCGTGGAGTTGGCGGGCGCTTCGTCACATTTTTAGATTTTGTATTTTCCACAATTCCTGTGCAACATGAAAGGCGGTGACGTCGAGGAATCATCATAAATAATATCAGCACCAAATCAAACCACCATGTCGGCACCACCGCTACCATACGACCGGAAACCATCCAACACTACCCCGTCAGCATTCAGTGCGAGAAATCTTTCTCAAACTCGGCTGCGATCAAACTCACACGGACCACTCGCTCAAGACATATCTGCGGAGCTGACTGAAGCGGAGGTGAATTCAATCGCTCCTCCTGCACCTATCTACAAGATTGTCTTGACAGGTGGACCATGTGGTGGAAAGACTACGTCGATGGCTAGATTGTCTCCATATCTACGTGAGCGAGGTTTCGAAGTAATCACTTGTCCTGAAGCATTCTCATTACTTGTAAACAATGGTATGGCGTTTGATTATCTGAGTGCTGTCAAGGGAATGGATATCGTTGTTCAAGATACCGTCATGGATATGCAAATTGGCATGGAGGATGGATTTGAACGCGTCTTACGAGCAAGGGGGAAACCTGCCGTATTGCTATGCGACAGGGGACTCATGGATGGAAGTGCGTACATGAAAGAAGAGGATTGGAACAAATTGATGCAAAAGCGTGAAATAGGTTGTGTCTCTGAACTACGTGAGGGGAGATACAACGCCGTCTTTCATTTGGTCACCGCCGCAGAGGGGGCGGAAGAATACTACACGTTGGAGAATAATGCAGTTCGAACCGAATCGCCTGAACTTGCCAGGAGCTTGGACAGCATGACACTTAATGCTTGGGTAGGACACCCAAGTTTAAAGATCTTTGATAATTCTACCGATTTTGAGACAAAGATGCAGCGAGTAGTGGAAGAAACTGCAAGATTGGTTGGACTACCTACCCATTTGCAGAAGGTAACTACAAAGTTCTTGCTAAAGAAGGAGCCTGACCTTTCTTCGTTTCCAAAGGAGGTTGCTTTTCAAATCTTTGAAGTTGAAAAGGTTTATTTGTACGAAGAGAATGAAGACGTTAGCCAAGAGAATGTGTTGAAGGAGTACAGCTTTATTCGTAAGCGAACGTCACTACGAAAGAGTGGGAAAGAGTCAGGCTCGGTGTATGGCTGGACATCTGTACAAAAAATGAAAGACGGGCAACGCATTGAGAAGAAACGCATCATTACCAAACGAGAGTACCTCTCTTTATTCAACAATCGTGACAAGACAAGACACATCGTTCGGCAGAAACGTATTTCATTCTTGTGGAATATCCAATCCTTCAATGTGCACGTATTCAAAGAGCCATCGGATGTCTGTATTTTACATGCTCAGGTCCGTTCCTCACCGGACAGCAGTGAAACAGTGGATATGCCTTCATTTCTGGATGTAGACAGGTTGATAACAGATTCGGTGGAGGATGAAATTTACGGTGCATATCAAATTAGTTTAATCAAGTAGATCCAAAATAGTAGCTATCAATAATAATTATCGCCACCAACCCCTACCTCCCACACCATCACACCAGTTTCCTGTGACAACCCATTACACAGAGTTGTCAGTACACAACAGACACAAATGACTTCCTTGACACTTGACAGCAATGACAAGCGATGACGGCATCACTTAAAAGAGCATAATTTAACACGACCATGAAGACCCGTTCTGCCAGCTAATAAATTACTAGATGGCCGTTCCGACTATTGCAAACGAGGCATCCATACTACTAACTGCCAACATGGATTCTGGATCACCACCCAAATGCAACGGTGATGATTCGTTATCCTATGGCGCAGAAACTAGTTTTAGCATAGATGATGCTTCTGACGAAGACAACATGATAAACATTCTGGCCAATGTGGACGAAGGTGCAATTAATAGTGAGCACATGGTCACCAATACAGAAGATAGTTGGGGCAAGACAATGGCAGGTCTGGCGGGTAACATTTTAGAATGGTAAGAATCACCTTCATCAAGAATATCATGAGTTCATGACCATCATAATATGTACTCTTAAAACCTTCCGTGACTTCTTGAAGGCACACATCTTGATTTTCATACAGCATTTGATCATCTGCTTACCCACCATTTTGGAAACAACGCCACAGGTATGACTTTGCAGTGTTTGGTTACTTCTCGGATATTCTTTCAGATGTCTTCTTTCCACCAAACCAAGCGGGACATGCTGCGTTAGTGGAGACATTTGCTGTGTTCGGAGGAGCATTCTTAATGAGACCAGTAGGTGGGGTGATGATGGGCTACATTGGGGATAAATATGGGTCAAGAAAAGCATTGACTGTCTCAATCTTTCTAATGGCGTTTCCCACGTTTGCAATGGGCTGTCTTCCGGGATACGAAAGCATTGGATCACTTGCCATTGTCTTGTTAACGCTTGTGAGGCTTCTGCAGGGTCTATCTGTTGGTGGCCAGTTAATGAGCTCTTTAGTCTATACTCTGGAACGTCATCCAAAATCAAAATGGGGATTGTATGGAAGTTATGTTATGGCAGCAGCAAATGTAGGAACTCTGTTAGGAGGAACAGTGGCCATGATATTAAGAAGCTCATTAACAGATGAACAAACTACACACATGGGGATGGCGAGTGCCATTTCTTAGTGGCATATTAGTGAGTATTTCGGGCTTCTACTTGCGCTCTCATGGCGAGGATGACGATCAACAACACGTGCATGGCGAAGGAGCTACTTCTAGCGCTCAGAATCCAATCAGACTGGCATTCAGTCGGGGAAATATTCGAGCTCTATTGGCAACCGCAATGGTTACACTTCTTTGGGCGACATCCTTCTACCTTATATTTGTTTGGATGCCGGTGTATATATGACCGACTTAATAGACAATCCAGTTCCAAATGCAATTCGCAGTCAACTCCGCTTCCACTAGCCAATCAAGTGTATGCCTTCTCTTTCCCAATAGCGGGCTGGCTCAGTGACAAGTATGGAAGGAGGAAAGTAATGGGGGTTGGTGGTCTTCTACTGGGTGTGTTTGCTCCAATTTAGTAATGGCCTGTGATCGGAAATGGAATCACCTCAACTGCATTGCTGGCTCAAACCTTTTCTTGGCATTGCTCTCTCCTTTTGGGGTGCTCAATGATGGCGTTGGTTGGCTGAAAGTTTCGAAGCCTTCAGCTCGCCTCACTAGTGTGTCGATTGGTTACAACGTCGGTCAGGTATTAGGCGGAGGTGTAGCCCCAGCAGCCGCTACAGAGCTCGTTGACCATTTTGGAGCGCTAGTGCCTGGCTACTACATTTACTGTCGTGGGCGGTGATATCGCTGATGGGTTTGTGCATTGTTGCACCGAGACTGCCAGTTTCATTTTTCAGTTGTACAGGGGCAAGATGAATTCGTTTACGACGAAGAAGATGAAGACGAGGACGTGCGTTTATTTAGGATGATACTACTTTAAGGTGCATCCACCAAAATAACATTATTTCTCCTACTCCTTTGTTGATACTTCAGGTTCTTTTCCGTTGCGTCAGGAGGAATAGCAGAACAGGCAGCCAATCCTGCTTTCAGTTAGTCAAAATAAAGCGTCTCTTCCTTTGTTTTGGAATAGTCATCTTTGCGCTACGCGCCACTGTTTTATTGAATAGCTCCCTCCTAGCATCCTCGGAAAATGTCCAAACGTCGTACTCATCCGCGCTCTTGCTGTTTAAGCTAACGGTACTGTCGACACTATTTACCTAAGATGCTATCCCGCAAAGTGCACACTCGGCTTCGTTCTTCATGATCCATCCGGATTGGTATTTTTGGAGGTGGGTTCTTCTCAAACACCGAATCGTTCGCGATCGCAGCACTTAGCAAAGATTGAACAATCAAGCTACGAAGTTCGCTTGGATTCCTCACGTTCTGATTAGGCACCTCTTCCGTGAGACCAACAACGTGATGAGTGGCCGATCTCACAGGGAAGGGCATTGTACGGAAGTAGCTTCGAAGCGTCTCGCCGGGTAGTGCTGCCAACAAGGCTAAAGGACTGTATATATTCACTGACTCGACACTTGTCCATACATCTTCTTCTTGGTCACCTCTGTCCCAGCACAGAAAGTGTCAGAAAACCAATTAATATCACACCTGTCCGGTAAATTGCCTCTGGCAGCAGACCCTGATGGTGCAGATGAACATCTCCACAACTTTTCCAAAGACTCCCTCTCGTTTTTGTAAATTCTCTGCCCCACTTCACCTCCATGTGAGCCTAGTGCGTCGAAAAAGTTGATGGGGATGCAACACTCCATCGCTACATGCCGTGATAGAATCACCATTGGCACTGATAGCGCTTGCACTCTCCTATAGAACTTGTTCGCTGAATCCAAATCTAAGCGATGATTTTGGCTTCCAGGGTCTGGAACCAAAATCTTCTCTTCCGTGAGTTCTCCTCCTTCCTCGCCCTTCTCGTTATCTTCTTCGCTTTTGGTTCCATGCGAAAATGGTAGTTTTTGACCAACCTTTTGGTGCTGGCCAGATCAAGGCACCTCCTGTATGGACGACACGGACTGTTTTGTCACGGAAAAGCTCCGGGTGTGATTCAGCAAATGGCCAAACGGATGAGAACGTTGACGTGAGTACAAGCGTAACACCAATTGGAGGAGCAGATTCATATAGTTCGAGAAATGCTTCAGTGGCCCTTTTCTTCTGTTCTTGTGCATTGTCGCCAGAAACGACAAGGAACTTCACATGTGCTAAACCAATTGATGATAACGTTTCTTTGATGCTTTCAGCCAGAGCACTGAGCGTTGACTTTGATTCATCTGAAATCTTATCTGCAGGTGACTGCCGTGAATCCGCCACTCTCGTCTTCATCTTCATTGCCGGTGGAATCTGACGGATTGATTGAAACAATCACGCCCAATACACTCGCGAGCCTCAGATCCCAAAGTGATCGTAGCATAAGACATGTCAGCAAAGTATCCGCAAGATTGTCCCATCTCAGATGCATGTGAAGGATAATGTGAGGCTGAGTGTGATGATTCTGTAGAATGCCTTTGGTTGTAAGCAGTTGAAAGGAGTTTGACAAGAAGATCTGGGTTTTTCAGATTGTGTTCCTTTTCAGTGATTCCAATTATATTTCTGGTTCCACTTCCGAACGCAGCTGATACATCCGATCCAGGAAGTTCAAACGGTTCGATTGTCTTATTATCATCATTTGCTTGTGCGATAGCACGGCGCAAGGCCTCGGGTCCAGGATCAGATGCAGAACTGTAACGTCTTGATGCTTTTGTCGCCGATGTACTATTGACCTTGTCTCTGTTGGTGAGGCTGTCGATGTCCTTAGTTCTGTTGGTGAGGTTGGCCATGCCCTCAGTTCCACTGTTTTCGTTACCCGCCGAAGACTGTCGCCTAATGCTACGTCGAACAACCGAATTATCCAAAGGAGGCAGAACAACTGGATCAAAATGCTTTTCTCTGACAACAGGGACACGCTGCCAAACAAACCAGCAGGGTATCATATTGCATGAAGCCTGTGACCAAGTCCCAAGCAGTGTCAGCGCAGCATCGACTCTCGTCGTCGTCACCTCCACAAAAAGTGTCAATGAACCACTTGCGGTCACAACGAGGTGGTAATCCGGCTCTAATTGCCTTATCTTCGGAACATGCCCTCTGCCATAGTTGGTCAATACTAGATCGTTGACTATTTCTCAGCCTCCATCCAATTGAGCTCCCTGTCAACGCCAAGTCGTCATACACAGAACGTGGCATCTTTGCCGCATATGCGGCGAAACGAGTTACAACTGTGAATGTGATGTTCATTTTTTGGCACTGAGAGTACAAGAATTCTGATGCTGCTGTATCAAAAGTGTTGTTGTTGGCAGAATCTGGTTCACATTCCATTTTCGTCAAGTTTTGCCCAGTAGCTGTTTCTTGCCAGATCCGGTTGAGATGTGGCTATCTGGGGGTGGAATAGGTTTGCAGCCTCCCATCACGACTACTTCTCGCGTCTTTGAAGCACAACAACGATGGATTGTCTCTCACAAAGATTGCAGCATCCTTCATGCTAGAAGTGATCACAAGTGTCAAACCACCCTTGATGAACCCTATTTGCGTCTTTGTTGAGTAGTTTGGTAGTTCCCGTTTCCATCCTTGTCATAATCTTTGATGTTATTCAATGTCAGCTGCCTCTTCGTACAGTCTCTGCAACAATCTATGTCCACTTTCTAATGTCCTAGCTGCCTCCCCATCCTCCTGCGCAATGTATGATGCCGCCGTCTCTTCGAATTGATCACTGGAATGCTTCCCTTTCGTATCTCCCCCATCGGTGCCAATTCCCACTGGAACACGGTGTAGGCCTAGTAAATCCAAAGTACCACGTGTTAATCGAGCACGGGCAAATGAAGGAGATAGATTGGCAACGACACCCTTTAGTGATATCAAATCTAAAGATACGAGATACCTCGCCATAATGAACATCATTTCGTCATCAAGATCTTGTCCAGGATCCGATATTAGAACAATGGGCACAGCTGTGTTTTCTGGATTGAATTGTTTCAACAGACTCAAAAGAAGCTCTGCGGGTAAGATATGTCGATTGTTCATTCACCAATAGTGATAAATTCTGCCTCGTTGTGATCGATTTTGGGTGGATGATCGAAGATATTATCAAATGAGTCCTCATCGTCATCGAGAATATCATGGGGAGAAGGGCTTTACGTTTTTATCTGTATCTGCTACAGCCAGGCTGCGGAGTTTAGGCCGATCGTGTTGGGTGGAAGTTGTGTTGTACGCCTTTGAGTACTCTCTTTTTTGTGACTCTTCTCTGCCTCTATGCCGTCTATTCTCTTGCTCAATTGCTTCAAGGTATTTAGTAATTCATCGTTCTTGGCCTTCCATCGTCGAGATGAAATCCCAAGCGATTGAGATGGCAGCAACCGCTGCGGCTAATGATAGACCTACGCTATTTCTAGCGTGATGGGGTGCTCTTCGCGAAGATCATACTTGACTTGATCGATACCCAGTAGCGCTCAAGCAAGTAGTGTTAGAGATTGGCCCTCGCTGTTGTTTGAAGAGGGCGGCTTGGTGAGGATGTATTCCATTGTTAATATAATGACCGCACTAAGTTCATGCCATTGACGGACAAACACCTTTTGTGCCAATTGAAGATTGAAGATTTATTGGCCTCGTTGAAGCGGTAGAAGGCCTAAAATTGGAGTTCGTGACTTTATTATGTCTAGGTTCGCGTACAAGTTCAAGGGTAAAATCTGCGGCGACCCCATTTCTTACGCAAAAAAAGCAAATTCTGCGCAATTTGGTTTTTTGTTACTATCTCCTCTGTACGAGGCGTAACGATATAAAGAACTTAAATACTACAAAAGAGATTTTCCCGAGGATTCTATAGATGTATTACACTATGGGGCAATTCGACCATCTTCGTCTCCAACAAACGGCTCGAAGGTACATGTACCTTCAAAAATCATGCTGCCGCAGCCAACCTACTTGCGTAAGATCGGTCATAACATCCTCATTGCCCGGTGAATGTTGCGCAGATTTATATCAGTACACTCCAAACATGCCGAAGGTTAGGGATCACGACGATTCGCGTGTTAAGGCGACGTTGAGAATCATGGAGGCGAACCCAAACTTGTTGCTTCCGGCGGCGATGCGTGCAGCCAAATTCACCATTGAGGAGAGTAAATTACAGAAATTTCAACAGCGGGTCCGACGACGTTTGTTAAAGAAGCAGGAGCAGCAACAACAACAACAACAACAACCACCGACGAACATAACCATTGGTGCTGATTCGTCTGTATCAACTCTATCAACAACAACTCCAACTCCCCAACACAAAGCCAAAGTAATTCGAGTACGGCACACATCAAGTGCAACACAGCAGATACGTCAGAACAAGTTGATTACAAAGAATTGTAGAGTGGAAAGATACAGGAACAGAATCGACTTCACTACATATTTACTTCACTACTTAGATCATCACTACTTTAACGTATGATACATTGTACATCATTGCTCGCTCGAGACACTTCAGCTCGACTAGGCGTTACAAATTACCTGCTCAAAGACAATATCCTTGAGGCTGACGATAGAACCAAAGTCAGTCAGAAAGACCTGACCATCACTGCTGATCTCTTTCATCAACGTGACTGCTGGATCATTTGAACCAGTTTGTTCAACGAAGATCGGGATCACAAATGTACCCTTATCCTTTGCAGCAGTGGCTGCTTTTACTGTTACTGGTCGAGGTCTCTCGGATGGAACGCTGGGGTACCCGTCTGTCACTATAACGATCAAATTCTTTCTTCCTGCAGCGGATGAATCCAATGTCTGTTGGCACAGAGTTATACCTTCGGCAAGATTTGTTGCACCGCCAGTATAATCCAACTGTTGTAGTGTTTTGATAGCTTGATTTGCATTCTGCAGTGTGCTTGCAATTTCTGCATCTGAAGCAAAGTGAACTAGGCTGAAGTCCGGCTGTGTGTTGAGATCTCCTAATGCTCTCACCAAGTCTTTTGAGAACTCGAGCACATTGTCAAAGTTGTTACAACAACGCTGCTGGTTGATGCCAAATGAATTACAGGAACTCAAAGGCTGGCAAAAATTACACTGGCCGCCCCCACATACGCTTCCGCTCATGTCGAGTGCCATGCAGAGGTTAAAGTTCCCATTTTGCGTGGGGCAAGTAGGCCTGGGTGTGGGTGCGACAACAGGCTTGAGGGTAGGCCTTCTAGTTGGACTCGGAGTTGGTCGCTTTGTCGTTGGCTCGTCTGATGGTTGAAGAGTCGGATTGGGGCTTGGAGCTTTGCTCGGATTTGGTGTAGGATTGCCTGTTGGTACCACAGTAGATGTAAGTGGTGATGGTTGCAGAGTCGGATTGGGGCTTGGAGCATTGCTTGGATTAAATGTAGGATTGATTGATGGTACCACAGTAGAAGCAATGATCGACGGCGTTTCAGATTCCATTATGGACGGTACTGCGCTTGCCTTGGAACTTGGCTGCTGTGTTGGTATCAGACTTGTTGACGGAATACTTGTCGGAGCGATAGATGGGAACTGAGATGGTGTCAATGTTGGCGAGTTTGTCCCATTGCACGCACCAACTATTTCCCAGGCCTCTCGCCATTGACCTGAATCTAGCCCTGGTGTGTACAACAAACTTCCACAGATAGTGCTAATGCACATGTAAATTACACCATCACGTGATACTCTCTGATCAATTATGTATGAAGTGAATGGTTCAAACGGTTCTGGGCAGCCTCCCATGAACATTATTGGCTGCTTTGAAGGACTCATTGTTATTGGATGAACGGAAGGGTAGCTTGAAGGGTGGCTTGACGGGCGGTGGGATGGCGAAGGACTTGGCTTGAGCGAGAGCGAAGGCTCGACAGAGCCCATTATGGTTGGTGAACTACTTCGACTAGGTAATTGAGTAGGCGAGACCGAAGGACTGTTGCTTGGTAATACCGATGGTTCTGATGTTGGGCTGGTGCTTGGTAACAATGTCGGATCAAATGATGGTGTTGCACTAGGTCTCGCTGTTGGATTAGAAGATGGCTCTCCCGACGGAGCTGTCGAAGGTGGAATACTTGGAGTTGCCGAGGGAAGTGAAGTAACTGATGGAATCAATGAAGGTTGATCAGTCGGAGGAAATGTAGGTCTTGAGAACAGCGGAGAGGCGTTAGTATCTGCGGGATCCAGAAATACTGTGGTGGGAGATTGTGATGGCAACCAAGTGCCACCTCCTCCATAGACAAATCTTTCCGGCAACATCGATGAAGGCACGTCGTTTCCTTCTGAAGATCTCTTCTTTCCAACGACAGCGCCTATAATGATGAACAATAAAAGCAAAAGTAGCAGCAACCAACGATATCGTTTCCAATTTTGCTGTCTTGAGTCAGGTGATGAATGTAAGGATAATGGCTTTCCATTCTCGTCCAGATAATCAAAATCATCATGATTGTATTCGTCTGGTCCTTCACCATTAGATGTTGCTGCATCATTGGATGCCATTGACCTATTTGAATACATGTGAGAGTCATCATATGGTGAATTGTAAGTAGCCGTAAAGCTTGATTCTGCGTGTGTTCGATTTGGAATCTCGCCGTTAAACTCCTCATTATTGTCATCAGCATCAGGTGGGTCAAAGTGTAGCTTTCCAACAACCCGATCCGTTTCAAATGGTGGAATTTCACGATCGTTTTCATAACCAAAACTTTCTCCTCCATCTTTTCTTGCAAATGTGGCTACTCCAGGTGTTGGAGAAAAGTTTGGCTTCCATCTATTTGAATCTGGTGCTGGTATGGATGACCTCTCTGAATGATGCCGCAATCCACCTTCACCAACAAAGTCTTCAGTCTCTGTGTCCCATTCACGAATTAAGAGTTGTCCTACTTCTTTGTCCTTCTTTTGATCAAGCTCATGTTCAGGTGCGACAAGATCAAACTGCTCTATGGTTCTTACTTTCACATCTTTACTAATTTCAGGTGCAATATAGTCTGCACCTAGTTCCGTAGAAGATTTTCCACTAATGACAACACCTGCATATTTAGAGGAGTAACCTAATGTAGATTTTGCCTCTTTTACAAATCTCCATCTCGGTGGCTCAGGAGCCAGATTTCCTGGCAATTTGTTTTTGCTCTCATCATATGCAATTTGATCTTTTGTCGCTTCCATTTCTTTTGCATTGTCGTCATAACCTTCATCTGGCGTAGAGTTGTCTTTGATCATTTCCGTGGGTGGTGCATCCAGAAGGTCGTCGTTCTCAACAGCTTGATTCCGCATCGCTCTTTTCAGTCTAGCCTTCTTTGAGACGCTACTATTATTTAACACGTCTGATGGCGGAGTGAAGTTGTTGATAGATGTGTGGCTTCTGGTAGTCTTGTTAACTCCTCAGCAGGCATATCTTATGCAATATTGGCTTCGACATACGAGCTGAGGCTTTGATTGTACCAGTGCCTCCACTGGTCCTGAGCTGGAATGGAAGAGGGTTCCATGAGTGTTCCATCGGTTCAGCGGGTAAAGCAAGCTCGACCAAGCAGGATGACCTCGCTTGATAGCTGCTCGGGTTGTGTCACTCGTGTGAAATTTGTCGCAGTCTCCCCATTTTGGTACTGAAAGCTCGAGCCGGTCCATAGTCTGTGTGTGTCACTCGTGTGATTTCTGGTTTCTCTGGGCGCGAAAGATGCCGATGAGATTTATGAGTGATGGATGCGCAATTTCTTCTCCTTTCTTTCTCCACATGAAAATCTAGCTTCTCCTCGTATGGGCCTTTGAAACTCATTTGAACTACTAATTCCTACCTACACTGCATAAGTAGGATAGATCCCACAAAAATGAACCGCCCCCTCCGCTCCGTCCATTCTCTTTCCATCAACGAAGCAAGGCCCAACCCATCACAAATTTCTCTTGGCTATGTTGACACCTCTAGAGTTTGATGTCCTAAGTCCCTTCCCCATTACGCCCTCATTCTAACGTTACAGCTATCAAATACCATCAAACCTAAACATGCCCGAATCACATAAAGCTGAGAATGCACGCCGAAAGAAGCAAAACATCGCAGCTGGTATCGGAGACGAAAGTGGTAGAATTGTTCGAGTTAAAGCCGAGGCAAAAATGGGTCGTTGCATCGAGTGCCAAGCTGAACTGAAAATTACAAAAACAAATACAGAGTTAAAGCTTCACTCCGAGAACAAGCATGGAAAGACCATTGACATCTGTTTTCCTGGAGCTGAAGCAATTTCAGCGGAGATGAAAAACGCAGTTGCTGGTGGAAAGAAGGGGAACGACGCAAAGGCAAGCTCGGGCAAAGGGGGCAAAAAGGCGAGTAAAGAAAACTTAGACGATTTACTGATGGCTGGGATGGCTGGGGGACCTGGAGCAAAGAAGAAGAAAGGGAAGAAATGATTTTTGTCATTGATGTCCTTCACTCATGATGTACCTCTTCACGGCATATTATGATACTGCTATGGTGGTGCTTGAGCCTTCGTATGTTCATCCGTTCGACAACTTCAAGAGGAGGCTATTCACGTAATTAATTTCATAGCTTTTCTTCACATGAATAGTACCATAATTTTACAGGGAATATGGATGACAATTCTGATGGAATCAATACAATCCTTTGTCATTGCGCATTACAGCGAACAAAATAAAAGGCGTTGTAATCTCAAACCTTACTGTGAACGTGAAACATCAAACACCTAATTCCAGGTAAATGGCGCAAAATCGATATATTAGAGCTTTATGGGAGAGCATGTGCAAAAAGCGGTAATATTAGGGGATACTAAACCAAAGAGACGAATACTCAACAATAAACAAATTACAATTACAAATGTTCATATTGACTAATTGAAAATTTCATCAAAAAAAACTGATAACCCTACATTAAGATCATTGATCCTTTCACACCGTTAGATACGATATGGTGCTAGAGTGTTGCTCGCGGCCATCCCCAATTGGACCTCATCAGGTCGCCTACGAGACTACAGCATGGCCGATACGCAGATAAAGAGCTTGAGCAGTGGCATATATCCTTCTATACTAACGTAACCAAGTATAATGGGTCACTGGAAGCTGTGGATTGCTATATGTATTCACAGCGCTAGATACGATATAGTTCTTCAATGTGGAGGTCGCGGCAAGCCAAATTGGGCCTCATCAGGTCACCTACGACGTTGCAGCATGGCCGATACGCAGATAAAGAGCTTGAGCAGTAGCATATATCCTTCTATACAATCGTAACCAACGTTAACAGATCACTGGAAGCTGTGCATTGCAATATTTACAGTGCTAGATACATATAGGTCTTCAACGTGAAGGGCGCGGCAAGCCGAATTGGGCCTCATCAGGTCACCTACGACGTTGCAGCATGGCCGATAAGCAGATAAAGAGCTTGAGCAGAGTTATATATCCTTTTATACTAACGTAACCAACGTTCATGGATCACTGGAAGCTGTGGATTGCTATATTCACAGCGCTAGATACGTTATGGTGCTAGAGTATTGCAGGCCTTCATCCAAATTGGACCCCATCAGGTCACCTACGACGTTGCAGCATGGTTGATACGCAGATAAAGAGCTTGAGCAGTGGTATATATCCTTCTCTGCTATCGTAACCAAGTATAATGGGCTATTGCAAGCTATTGATCCGCTCCATTTACACCGTTAGATACGATATGGTGGTACAATGTGAAGTTAGCGGCAAGTCGAATTGGGCCTCATCAGGTCACCTACGACGTTGCAGCATGGCTGATACGCATATAAAGAGCTTGAGCAGTGGTATATATCCTTTTATACTATCGTAACCAACGTTCATGGATCACTGGAAGCTGTGGATTGCTATATGTATTCACAGCGCTAGATACGATATGGTGCTAGAGTATTGCAGGCCTTCATCCAAATTGGACCCCATCAGGTCACCTACGACGTTGCAGCATAGCTGATACGCAGATAAAGAGCTTGAGCAGTGGCATATATCCTTCTATACTATCGTAACCAACGTTCATGGATCACTGGAAGCTGTGGATTGCTATATGTATTCACAGCGCTAGATTCGATATGGTGCTAGAGTATTGCAGGCCTTCATCCAAATTGGACCCCATCAGGTCACCTACGACGTTGCAGCATGGCTGATACGCATATAAAGAGCTTGAGCAGTGGCATATATCCTTCTATTCTATCGTAACCAACGTTAATGGGTCACTGGAAGCCGTGAATTGCTATATCCACAGCGCTAGATACGATATGGTGCTAGAGTTTTGCACGCCTGCATCCAAATTGGACCCGATCAGGTCACCTACGACGTTGCAGCATAGCTGATACGCAGATAAAGAGCTTGAGCAGTGGCATATATCCTTCTATGCTATCGTAACCAACGTTAATGGGTCACTGGAAGCCGTGCATTGCAATATTCCAGCACTAGATACGTTATGGTGCTAGAGTATTGCAGGCCTCCATCCAAATTGGACCCCATCAGGTCACCTACGACGTTGCAGCATGGCCGATAAGCAGATAAAGAGCTTGAGCAGTGGTATATATCCTTCTATACTATCGTAACCAAGTATAATGGGCTATTGCAAGCTGTTGATCCGCTCCATTCACACCGTTAGATACGATATGGTGGTACAATGTGGAGTTTGCGGCAAGTCGAATTGGGCCTCATCAGGTCACCTACGACGTTGCAGCATGGCCGATAAGCAGATAAAGAGCTTGAGCAGTGGTATATATCCTTTTATACTATCGTAACCAACGTTCATGGATCACTGGAAGCTGTGGATTGCTATATGTATTCACAGCGCTAGATACGATATGGTGCTAGAGTATTGCAGGCCTTCATCCAAATTGGACCCCATCAGGTCACCTACGACGTTGCAGCATGGCTGATACGCAGATAAAGAGCTTGAGCAGTGGCATATATCCTTTTATACTATCGTAACCAACGTTAATGGGTCACTGGAAGCCGTGCATTGCAATATTCCAGCACTAGATACGATATGGTGCTAGAGTATTGCACGCCTCCATCCAAATTGGGCCCCATCAGGTCACCTACGACGTTGCAGCATGGCCGATAAGCAGATAAAGAGCTTGAGCAGTGGTATATATCCTTTTATACTAACGTAACCAACGTTTCATGGATCACTGGAAGCTGCGGATTGCTATATTCACAGCGCTAGATACGTTATGGTGCTAGAGTATTGCACGCCTTCATCCAAATTGGAACCCATCAGGTCACCTACGACGTTGCAGCATGGCTGATACGCATATAAAGAGCTTGAGCAGTGGCATATATCCTTCTATGCTATCGTAACCATCGTTAATGGGTCACTGGAAGCCGTGGATTGCTATATTCACAGCGCTAGATACGATATGGTGCTAGAGTATTGCACGCCTCCATCCAAATTGGACCCCATCAGGTCACCTACGACGTTGCAGCATAGTCGATACGCAGATAAAGAGCTTGAGCAGTGGTATATATCCTTCTATGCTATCGTAACCAAGTATAATGGGCTATTGCAAGCTATTGATCAGCTCCATTCACACCGTTAGATACGATATGGTGGTACAATGTGGAGTTTGCGGCAAGTCGAATTGGGCCTCATCAGGTCACCTACGACGTTTGCAGCATGGCCAATAAGCAGATAAAGAGCTTGAGCAGTGGTATATATCCTTTTATACTATCGTAACCAACGTTCATGGATCACTGGAAGCTGTGGATTGCTATATGTATTCACAGCGCTAGATACGATATGGTGCTAGAGTATTGCAGGCCTTCATCCAAATTGGACCCCATCAGGTCACCTACGACGTTGCAGCATGGCTGATACGCAGATAAAGAGCTTGAGCAGTGGCATATATCCTTTTATTCTATCGTAACCAACGTTAATGGGTCACTGGAAGCCGTGCATTGCTATATTCCACAGCGCTAGATACGATATGGTGCTAGAGTTTTGCACGCCTGCATCCAAATTGGACCCGATCAGGTCACCTACGACGTTGCAGCATGGCTGATACGCAGATAAAGAGCTTGAGCAGTGGCATATATCCTTCTATGCTATCGTAACCACGTTAATGGGTCACTGGAAGCCGTGCATTGCAATATTCCAGCGCTAGATACGTTATGGTGCTAGAGTATTGCACGCCTCCATCCAAATTGGACCCCATCAGGTCACCTACGACGTTGCAGCATGGCCGATAAGCAGATAAAGAGCTTGAGCAGTGGTATATATCCTTCTATACTATCGTAACCAAGTATAATGGGCTATTGCAAGCTGTTGATCCGCTCCATTCACACCGTTAGATACGATATGGTGGTACAATGTGGAGTTTGCGGCAAGTCGAATTGGGCCTCATCAGGTCACCTACGACGTTGCAGCATGGCCGATAAGCAGATAAAGAGCTTGAGCAGTGGTATATATCCTTTTATACTATCGTAACCAACGTTCATGGATCACTGGAAGCTGTGGATTGCTATATGTATTCACAGCGCTAGATACGATTATGGTGCTAGAGTATTGCAGGCCTTCATCCAAATTGGACCCCATCAGGTCACCTACGACGTTGCAGCATGGCTGATACGCAGATAAAGAGCTTGAGCAGTGGCATATATCCTTTTATACTA
Source organism: Skeletonema costatum (assembly GCA_018806925.1). Lineage (NCBI taxonomy): Eukaryota > Bacillariophyta > Thalassiosirophyceae > Thalassiosirales > Thalassiosiraceae > Skeletonema > Skeletonema costatum. Next base: position 203,665 of record JAHBBA010001279.1, read on the forward strand.
TCGTAACCAACGTTCATGGATCACTGGAAGCTGTGGATTGCATATATTCACAGCGCTAGATTCGATATGGTGCTAGAGTATTGCAGGCCTTCATCCAAATTGGACCCCATCAGGTCACCTACGACGTTGCAGCATGGCTGATACGCATATAAAGAGCTTGAGCAGTGGCATATATCCTTCTATTCTATAGTAACCAACGTTAATGGGTCACTGGAAGCCGTGAATTGCTATATCCACAGCGCTAGATACGATATGGTGCTAGAGTTTTGCACGCCTGCATCCAAATTGGACCCGATCAGGTCACCTACGACGTTGCAGCATAGCTGATACGCAGATAAAGAGCTTGAGCAGTGGTATATATCCTTCTATGCTATCGTAACCAACGTTAATGGGTCACTGGAAGCCGTGCATTGCAATATTCCAGCACTAGATACGATATGGTGCTAGAGTATTGCACGCCTCCATCCAAATTGGACCCCATCAGGTCACCTACGACGTTGCAGCATGGCCGATAAGCAGATAAAGAGCTTGAGCAGTGGTATATATCCTTCTATACTATCGTAACCAAGTATAATGGGCTATTGCAAGCTGTTGATCCGCTCCATTCACACCGTTAGATACGATATGGTGGTACAATGTGGAGTTTGCGGCAAGTCGAATTGGGCCTCATCAGGTCACCTACGACGTTGCAGCATGGCCGATAAGCAGATAAAGAGCTTGAGCAGTAGCATATATCCTTTTATACTATCGTAACCAACGTTCATGGATCACTGGAAGCTGTGGATTGCTATATCCACAGCGCTAGATACGATATGGTGCTAGAGTATTGCAGGCCTTCATCCAAATTGGACCCCATCAGGTCACCTACGACGTTGCAGCATGGCTGATACGCATATAAAGAGCTTGAGCAGTGGCATATATCCTTTTATACTATTGTAACCAAGTATATTGGGTCACTGGAAGTTGTGCATTGCAATATTCACAGCGCTAGATATGTTATGGTGCTAGAGTATTGCAGGCCTTCAGCCGAATTGGGCCTCATCAGGTCACCTACGACGTTGCAGCATGGCCGATAAGCAGATAAAGAGCTTGAGCAGTGGTATATATCCTTTTATACTATCGTAACCAACGTTCATGGATCACTGGAAGCTGTGGATTGCTATATTCACAGCGCTAGATACGTTATGGTGCTAGAGTATTGCAGGCCTTCATCCAAATTGGACCCCATCAGGTCACCTACGACGTTGCAGCATGGCTGATACGCATATAAAGAGCTTGAGCAGTGGCATATATCCTTCTATTCTATCGTAACCAACGTTAATGGGTCACTGGAAGCCGTGAATTGCTATATCCACAGCGCTAGATACGATATGGTGCTAGAGTATTGCACGCCTGCATCCAAATTGGACCCGATCATTGATTTCTGTTTACGTGTGAGACGAGGTATTGTGTTTTTGACAAATATAACATACAGCAAACAGCTAAAGCAGGATAACATTAATGAAGATTCAAGTTAAGTTTGATTTTACGCTTGTCGGCTATCTTTCTTCAACGGCACAGACACATTATGTTTCCCTTTCTACGGCACAGACACATTATGTTTCCATGTCTGCCCGCCTCTGTTCAAAAGATCAGTTTCAATAGCAGGTTTACATAGATAGTAGCATTGCGCTTGGGCTCAGTTTATGTATCGCCTCAGCCTCAACTGCTCTTTCCTTTCCTCGTACTTTCTGTCGCCACTGCCGACGAGTATATTTTCCTTGTTCGATTGCTTTTCGTCGTTCTTGAAGCATGTGACCTACCTCTGCTTTAGTAGTAGGACACAGCTCATATTCGAATTGGAGGTCATCATCATCAGTTTGGATACATATGAGTCTCGCTAGAGCTGGGTAGTTGCGTGCAACTCGTTCTTGTTCTTGATCATGAGTTTGAATATTACGAGATTACCTCTGACGTGCTTGCCCTCTCTTGCCCAAGGGAAGCATGCATCTCCATAGAACGACGTAGCCATATCTGTTCTTCCAATGAAGTTATCATCATGCATGAGAAAGAACACATATTGACTCTCACTAACAATATAACCTTCGAGCGGACTGATGTCATGTAATCCAGAAGTCCATCCGAAGTGTTGCTGGATCTTCTTGCAGATGGGATCGGAGTTGTTGTTCATGAGCCAATGCTTTTCGATTTGATGGCAGCCAAAGCCAGGTATCTTTTCAAACACATCGTCTGCCGGCTCAAGACAATCGCGGCAGATTTCATCAAGAGAGCTAAGCTTCTCGGTAGGCTTGATCACCATAAATTCGTGGCCCTCGAATGCCTCATCTGGAAGAGACAGGAACTGATCGATGTTGATATCGAAAATGATACATGTGAAGAGGCTTCTCAACGCAAGCCTTTTTGTGAGACTTTTTCCAGTGCTTTTTTTGGCAATCTTCTCCACAGTAGAAGACTGATTGACACTTGCGGCATTTCAAGCTTGCTGGTTTGAAGCAAATAGGACATTCGGCAGCCGAACCATGTTCACGTATCGTCAACCTCTTCGCCACCAACTCACCCTTTTCATTGATGGTTGGAGAGGCAAAACAGTCGTCATCAAAACATATCCATGTTTGACCGGCATTGAATCGGAGCACTGGATTGACCTCATCGACGAGAGTTTTGAATACCTCAGGCTGTTCTTTTCGATAGAGAGGCAATTCATTTTCTCTCCGCACAGCTCCTTTGTCTTTGTCCTTTCCCTTTCCTTTCCCGCTACTCTTCTTGGACTTCTTTCCCATAATAATGCTTCTATTCTGCTGAGCAGCTCAATTGATTTCTTCCGTTCCTTGCTGGCGTCTATGTATTTACATCAACTGTTCCCCTCGCTCTACTTATTAGCATAGCAAGCACCGCTCAGATTTTTGATGTGAGAAAATGCAAGGATGAGAACTCCATCTCCCGCCAGAATTTTTGCCTTCGCCCTTCGCCGATGTCGATCTAATCTCATGTTGTGGACGATGACGTTGCACGCAATTTCACAGGCTCAAACATTACACGCATACCCCGCCAACGTGAAACTCTCCGATACGATCACCATGATGGCAGCCAAAAAACGGACACGTCGGGCGGCAGCGTCTTCGTCCATGGCAGCCCTCATCATAGGGCTCTGCTGTTTCTCCTCCTCTTCATCTCCTCTCGCTCCAATTGTTGATGCTGCCGATCCCAAAAGATTCTTAGGAACGAACAATCACAAGTTTTGGTCGCTGCGAGGAGGATCTTTGGTAGATACAGCCACAAAAATTGACTTTGACGATAATCTCGGTAGCCTGTCACTATACTGGCGTTGGCGTTCGCAAAAAAGGTCCAATTAAAGTGTACTCAGTCGGCATGTATTCGGATGAATCAGCAAAATCCAGTATTGCATCTCTACCCAAAAACAAAAGTGCACTTACAACACTCCGCAAATCTCTCAAGTCCTCCAAGACAACATCCTTCCTACTCAAAATGAATTTCAAAGTTGGTGCTGAGAAAATGGCTGATGCAATTGCAGAGAGTGTTGATCCACGAACGTCAGATAAGGGAGCGGTAGAGTCACTCAAAAAACTAATTATGGATGGTGTCTCTGCCAAAGGTGCTGCTACTCCAGGGACAATACTTCAATTTGATTGCTTGAGCGATGGATCAGTGAAGGTTTCTGTGGATGGCAAAGCGGTAGGATCGGCATCTGGGTTAAGTGAGCCATTCTGTGATGTGTTTTTAGATGACAATGGTGTTAGTCCAGCATTTAGGGAAAGTGTGGTTGAAAATTGCTGTGGGGTTGCATCATCATCATCATCATCTATCACCATCAGCTACACACTTCATCATCATCACACAACCCAATCCATATAATTGGAAGTCTCTTTTATCACAAACTGAAACTACCAAAACTTCCATACAAGTACAATGCACTGCAACCAATCATTAGCGAGAAGACATTGAGGGCACATCACTTGAAGCACAACGCCAAGTACATTGAAACAGTCAACCAAATAGTCGGTGAGGGTGGTGTATCACTGAAACATCTATCAATGGAGCAAATTGTCAAGAGTAAAACACTCAAGGAGAGCAACACTGTTCTCTATAACAATGCCGCTCAGTGCTGGAATCACTTGTTCTTCTTTAGATGCATGACTGGATCAGGTGGTGGGGGAGAACCGAAAGGACTGCTTGCCAAAACTATACGACGAGATTTTGGATCATTTGATAACTTACGAAAAGAAATGGAGTCTTCTTCCATCAAGGCATTTGGTTCAGGATGGACGTGGTTGGGATATGACAAGAAAGAAAAGAAACTGGTAGTTTCTACAATGACTGGGGCAGGCAATCCATTAATAGAAGGTATCATCCCCATACTTGTGATTGACATGTGGGAACATGCTTACTACCTTGACTACCAAGACAACCGCAAGGAATACATCAATGGATTTTTCGATAGACTTGTGAATTGGAAGTATGCGCAACAAAATTTGAAGCATGCCATGGGAAAGGGTATTGTTCCGGAGACTGTTCATCACGTTTCTCATCACGGATTGCCTCTGGTGGCAGCACTGTTTTCAGCGAATTTGGCGAAAAAGACAGCTGTACATATGCTGTTCCAACAAAGCTAGAGAGCCAAGATAGAAAGGATAACGATTCGTGTGTATAAAACCTATATATTGTATTAGCACTTTTGTAGCTTTTCGGCTTGTATTCTTTCTGGATCTTCTTGCAGCTGGCATTGGAGTAATTGTTCGTGAGCCAATGCTTTCTTTACATTTCGATATCTTTGAATCAGTCGCTCCAATTCAAATGCTCGCCTTTGCAGCTGCTCTTCTCTACCAGCATTGATTCGTTTTTGGAGAGCGCCGAGCTCTTGCCGCTTGCAATTCTTGAATTGGCCCTCCTTTTGAAACAATTCCTTTTGCTTCATCTTGTTCCATTGCTCTGTCTCTTTGGCTTGCAATCGGTCAGCTTTTTCCTTGATTTTATGTGCCTGAGCGTAGTTTTTTGCCCTAGCTAGGTGTTCCTCCGTCTTTCGATACGTGAGCAACTGTGGCGAATACTTTGGCTTTTGTTGCCTTTGCAATAGCTTTTGCTGGAACTCTTTTAGCTCTTCGAGATGACGTTCTCTCATGGCGTTCAGTTGACTTTCTGACTGGTCATCGTAGTCCTTACATCTCTTCTCCCACTTCGAAGTGAACTGTTGGTATTCCAGCATGTGCGCTTCCTCCATTCCAAGCCTTTCTTTAGTTTGTTGAGCCTTCATCGACTCTCGTCGACGATTGGCTTCGTGAGACTTAATCTCATCCAGCCTCGTCTTGGCCACTTCAGCCTCGGCATATTTTCCTTGTTGCTCGCAATTCTTGCGGTGTTCTTCTAATATCTGCAAAAAGTCGGCAATGGCTGACTCTTGCACTTCATTCATTTGATACAGAATGGGGTTTGCCGAACAGAACGTACCATTGATTGAAAAGAACGAAGGTTGATAGAAGGAAGAGTTGGGAAGGAGGTTAGCAGGAGTGAGGGGCTGAAGAGATTATCATCTCTTGAGTCCACGCGCAAAAATAATGTCAAGCACCTCTTCACATACAGTTCCTGTCATGCACAGTAGATCGATACACGTCATTACATTATTATTACACTACCGCAAGTATTGCTTCCATTGCTGCTGCCAAGTACTAACGCTGGAGTCTTCATGAATCGTCACAAGACCATCATTATTAAAGCTTCTTCCAAATGTATCTGAGGCCGTAGAACTATTGCTACTTGAACTACTCGAGCTATCCTCTTCGTCCTCATCATTGATTTTTGGCAAGTCAAACAATGTTGTTGCAGCCATGAAACTTCCCTCTACAATGAATTGCGGTTTGTTCATTGTTGTTGTTGGTGTTGGTCTGGAATGCCTGGTTGGTATCGGTGCCTTGCTTGATGACATAGACTCGGTATCGTCATCTTCAAAGACGTCAATTTCATCTTCTGATTCGGATCCTTGTAATTCATTTTCATCAGGCTCTCTTTCAACAGTAGTAGGGGAAGCACACTCTATAGCACATGATCTATCAGTCGGCTCACTCACACCTCACGCTGTTATTCTGATGCCCCTTAATTGCCCGATACTCATCCGCATCATGCATTAGTAAATTAACAGAGAATGAACCAACACTCTCCATCTTCTTTCTCCTTGCCAAATCTTTCTTCTTCCGTCTTCGTTCAAAGAAGGCTTGATTTCTGGATATATTCGTTCTATTCCCACCCTTTGATAATACAGAAGACGAGGCGGATCGTAATTGTTGCTGTTCTTTTTTGTGCAAATCTTCCGCCAGTTTGATGATTGATTTCCAATCTATTTCGCCAGCCTCTGCACCTGTCACGACGAGGTCTCGCAGACGCTGTTGCCCCTCTATTCTTTGGTGGTCTAATGAATCAGCTGAATTGTTGATGGTGTCATCACTCATTGGTGAGCCTACTGCCACTGATGATACGAGTGTGTCGAGCCTGTCAGGTGAGGATGATGGTGACCGAGGTCGGTGTGACGATGCCGACGCAGTGGATATTGGAGATACACATGCTGTAGTTGCCACGGAAGAATTTGATGATGGTGCCTTCTTGGATGGTGAGATGAGGCACCGCTCGTCACCGCTCCCGCTTGGAGATAGATGTGATGATGACTTGTGTATGCAATTGCCCATGATGACAAGAAGTAGGCCTCTGCCTGCTCCGACCAAATTCGATATTTTTCTTGCCACGTGAACGAAGCAAGAAGAGCAGCCTTACAAGTGAACGTCCTGCCTACTATGTTGATGGTTTAAGTGATGATACTACCTAAACGGCACGGCCGCGATCACCAACCACGACCTGTTCTATGCAAGATGGGTCTTTTGCTGCACTCATTCACACAAAGGAGAGGACTATTGGTGTCACTTTCGTTGACGATGCTTTGATCCAAATTCAAAACGACTCGATGTACTAATTCCTACCGAGCTAAGTGCTCGGTACCGGAAAGTGCATGAACTAATTAGACAGCGGTCTCCGGATTCCATCTTCCTTCTCCCGCCTCCGCCAGAAGCTCCAACTTCCACTTCCAATAACCACAACACCAACAAGATGTCGAGGCGCTTTGTACGTGGTGCACCTCCATCAAGTAATGGCGGAGGAAATAACAAATGGACCGCATCATCATCATCTTCTTCATATCATAATTCAGCCAGAGGCCGAGGCCGAGGGCAGGGACGCGGCCGCTCATTCGGTAGAGGAGGACGCTTCTCCAATCATTCCTTCGTGAGAAATGAGGCACCAACAGCTAGCAATAAGTGGGTTCGACCCACAAACACTGCTGCTCAAGTTGGTGATGACAATGAGGCAGATGCAACAATAAATGCCAAATCTGATGAATTGGCTAATTTTCCTGCAGAGAACACAATTCGAGATGGAAGCAAAAACAAAGACCTCTCTGATGCTAAAGCTGAAGAAACAATAACATCATATTCTGATGTGCACAAGTCAGAACAAAATCTAGAACGGCGAGGTAAGCACAAATTGGTCATAAAGAAAAAGAATGTAACTGAAATTCCATCAGCGGGTAAAGTTGAGGGCATTATTGACCCTGTGCCTACGGAATCCAAAGCTGAAGAAATATCATCTGATGTGCATAAACTTGACAAACATCTAGAACGACGAGGCAGGCACAAATTAGTGATGAAGAGGAATGAACCTGACATTTCATCACCAATTGAGCACGTTACTTTGCGTGAAGAAACCAAGACTGAAGAAAAAATAACATTAGATGTGCATAAACCAGAACAAAATCTAGAACGACGAGGTAGACACAAATTAGTTGTAAAGACGGATGAGACTGAAACAATGTCAAAGTCAAATCAAATGAAAAGTACTGAAGATAGCGGCAAATATTCATGGAAACGCAAATCTGCAGAATTGTCTGCTACATCAAATGATGAGGAAACAGATGCCACCAAACAAGATGGGATTCAAAATGAGAGGGCAGCAAGCAGAACAAGCCCACCTGTAAAACGAAAAAGACCAGATAAAATTCACGGTCCCCGACGAATATGCATATCTTCAGCTGCTACGGAGGAAGGAAAAGACGCCGATGGAATGGATGAACAGCCTCAAAAGACAATGACGGATTTTCAATACAAAGATGCGAGTGCAAGAGGTGGTAGGGGAAGAGGCAGAGGCAAAGGGAAAGCAATGGGCCTTGTGCGGGTAAAACCAAAGAATCCATCTGAAACACCAATATGCCCAACATTCAGCAGAGGTCTTCCCTGCAATAATGCAAAATGCAGGTTACGACATGACGTATCGACAGAGGCGTCAAGACCGATATGTGTCTTCTTTCAACGCAATGGAATGTGTTCCAAAGGTGACGATTGTCCTTTCAAGCACGTCAAAATTAGCTGGGATACTGAGACATGTCCAACATTTGAACGGTTGGGGTATTGCGAAGATGAAGGCTGTGTCTTGAGGCATGTTGCTAGCAAGAGATCAAAAAAAAAGTAAACGGTGAGTTCTCTTTGGTGTGTCTTTTTGCCAAGTTGTTTGGTGTCATTATTTGAGTATACTTAGTTTGTAGTTTAAATAATAGCTGAATTCAATCCAAATAGTACGACTCTCTGCTCCTTGATAGTATTCTTACATGAGCGTCACCGAATTTGGTCCGGGCTTGACAAGTCCCCTCTTGTACAGAGCCGAAATTCCCTTCTTAAACGCACTCTTGCTTGCACCAGGAAAAATCTCATTGATATCCTCTGGTGAACTCTTGTCACCTACTTCCAAAACTCCATTGTCAGAATCTTGCAGCTTTTGCAGTATTTGTTCCCCTAGATCAACAGCTTTTGCTTTCCCTCCTGGTGGCCTCAAACTAACATCCAAGCGTATCTCAACTTCGTCACCATCTTCAAACGCTTGCTCTCTAACTTTTTCTACGTATGCTGGCAATGTCTCATACTTGACAATGTCAACTCCTCCCCTACCCCTACGAAAATAGTTGATCTCTCGCTGCAGCACCATTCCCCTACCAAGCGCAGGCTCATCTGGTGGAATGCAGTCAGATGGATCATGTGATTTATGCGCAATCACATCTACAGAAGCTCCCAGAGGACCAAACGATATTACTTCTACTTGGATTTGATCACCTCGTTGAAATTTTGGTTGATATAACTCGCCACCATTATTATCTGTTGATGAAGCAGCAGCTTGGTTAGTAGTGAGTGCTCGTTGGGCGGCACAGCATGATGATGATAAGCTGTGCCTGGAAAGTGTGGCGAAGGCGTTCACAGCTGATCTGCGCAAAAGAAAGGACGACATGATGATGGCATAGAAGAGTGTGCAGTCCAAGTATTTCTTCAACATGTTGATGGGTCTATAATACAATGAGATGCACAACGATTCTTTTCGTGCCTATTGAACAATCGCTGGAATTATTTGATGCAGCGTATGATTGGTGATCAAGAAGTGATGGCAGCGTACCATATGAGTGCTGGTGATGGTTGATGCATGGTGCAAAAAACACGCCATCCGATGCCATCAACAACAATTCATCACTTGTGCGAGGCCATCTCTTGTGAAAAGAATGCATTCATACAACCATGTCTCAATGATAATAATGCAAGCATTTGCGCTCTGTCTTCTTCTCTCACTTTCAGAGCTGCAACTCTCTGTAGTAGCTTTTACATCACCAACTAAGTGCGTCAGTCGATGCCACTATCAATCGCTTCATTTGGCACCACAGCAACTCGGTGAATTTAAACCAATCAATCTTGTCGGTGATGAGGAGAAGCAGATAGATAGATCTACCAGGGGAGTCTGGCTGTATGACTTTGTTAGCGACACGCAACAAGATGATAGAATACCATACGAAGAAGCATGGGATCTTCAGAAACGTTTGATGGAACAACAATTGTCACGGATTGGGAAGAGACCAAAAGATCCTCCTCTACATGATCAATTTGTCCCTTTGAACGTGAACAAAAAAGAAGGCATTGATAGCAATTCACTGGTAGGGTGTGACAGCATCATCATGCTGCAACATGAACCTGTCTACACATTAGGTACCGCATCAGATACTTCTTTCATTCATGATTATGATGACAACGGTGACAATGATTCTCGGATACCAATCGTAAGAATTGAACGAGGTGGAGAAGTTACCTATCATGGGCCTGGACAGTTAACTGTGTATCCAATACTAGATTTGCGAGGCTATAATCAGGATATTCATTGGTATATGAGAGCACTTGAGGAGGCAATACTGTTGGCACTAGAAAAAGCTGGTGTAGCAGGAGTAAGTTGATTGTATGATTTTATTTGCTTGATTTGCAATCTATTGCAAACGATTCTAACATCTTTCTCGAAACTTCAGGCAACAAGAGAGGAAGATGTAACTGGAGTTTGGGTATCCAACAAAAAGATTGCTGCATGTGGAGTCAAATTAAAGAGATGGGTAACAATGCATGGTGTTGCTGTAAACGTCGATATAAGATCACTTGAAAACTTTGAAGGTATTGTACCTTGTGGATTGGAAGGTAGGGAAGTGACTTGCGTGAATGATGCGATTGATGGCAAGCAATATACCTTGCAAGAGTTTGCCATCCACATGAAAGCAGCTCTGGAAGAAATCTTTGGCATCACATTATTGTCTGCTACGTAGATTATTATGTACATAATTTTAGAATTCACATCATTCCAAAATCTTCCAAAGCTTGAACCCATGCTTCTTTTGTCATTCCATCTGGTGTATGATAACATTTGACTCCCAAACTGCAAACTGATTGTATGTTCCAATATTCATTGTCAAAGAACACCATCTGCTCAAACGGGATGCCAGTCTTGCGATTGAGTGATTCAAAGTGTTTCGACTTGTCCATGTATGATATCTCAATCAGATTTTCGTCGAAGCATTTACTCAGCGGTGTGCCATCAGATGCCACTAGCCACTTCATTAACTGAAACGCCCAGCCTGGCTCATCAGTTCGTGAAGAGATTGCCGCCTGTAATGGCCAGTCCTCCTTCTTCATACGGTTAATTTCAGATAGAGCATGCGATGCACCATCGAAAAACTGTTATTGGAATACCTCTTCTATCAGTGGCAATTTTGTTTTGATGTATAGTTGTGGCTCCAAAAGGAATCGACCTGGGTGGTGCTCGACTCTTCCTCTTTTGCTTGCCTTGAAATTCATCGACACTGACCAGCTTCGGTGGACCATCGATTTGGTACATCTCCGGCTGCCAAATGGTATAGTCAAGATCAAACACTACGAGCTGCATGGTTGTTTAGTCGGCTTGCTTGGGTAGGTAGGGGTAGGTGGAATGGTCAGAGATGTCAGATCAGATGGGAGGTTTCTCCTTCTCCCCGCCAAATTAGGGAAGACCCGCCAAATTCAGCAGCAAGATCCAGACTGGAATCAGAGGGATCACATACGTAGGAATTCATACTAATTGGTCCCATTTATCCGCCGATTGCGAGAAAACCTACAAACTGATGCCAAAATGGGATTTGATGAGTTATCTTCAGACTCAACAATTCATGCGCTGCTGCCACTCCATCATGCGTTGCATTCGTAGGCGTATGAAAGGACTTCGACCACCAAATATCTTTGGTGGACACGTTGATGCATGCTCATTGTATCTAAGGAATCATCATGAGCGGCTGGGTGAGTGATGCTGAAGCATCTGCGTCGGGAGCTTCTTTCCCTTCTCTGGATAACATCTACGAAGAAGAAGAAGATAGCTTCATCAGTCTTAAGCACGACAGGACGAAGGCAACATGCATGTCATCAGCGGAAGTCGAACAGAATCTAGACCCAGACCAAACTCCGCGTGCAAACAGAAACGTCGTTGCGGATCTCTATGCACAAGCTGAGCTCTGCCGACCTTCTGATGATGATATACATGAAGTTACTCTATCAGATGTAACGCAGCCCACCGAGAACAGAAGGCATAGGATTCTTACAGCTTGTTAAAGTTTGCTTCTCTAAAGACATGACAAGTCCTTGTGTACCAGTCGAACCCAATCATGTTGCATCCAACACTGCTGCTACACCCGATTCAAGTAATAATGAGGAATCATCCTTTCTCGACACTACGGATGTTGTAGATTTACCCACAACTCACTTCAGGCTTGGTATTTCTGAAAACATCATGAATAATGATACTGACGATGACTCTACCTATAACTTGCATGCTTCTACCTTGAGCAGAGCAAGTGCATCTACAAAGACATCTATGCAATCGGTGACCGATACGATTTTCAAGGATTCTAAAATTGCTGCTGAGATGACAAGAGCAAGAGCAGCTGGTCTAGCATACCATCTCGAAAACGATGCAAGAGACAAGGAAGAAGATTCCGATAATCAAACCTTGAGTACATACTCTTACAGGAGAGCCTACGTCGACAACATTACGCTCGGTTCAGTACAAACGTCAAATTATTCAACCATTACAGATGAATATAGCTATGAAACTAAGCGGAGAATTGGGATGGCGGAAGCTGTTCGTCCAAATGTTGGTGATAATAGATCATCACCATCAGGTCCTGTCGATATGGATACTGGAAACCCTGTTGCCGTGGCGAAGGATGAAGAGTCTGCTGCTTCATATCCCAGTCCTCCACCGGTCTTTCGTACAAACGATGCATCCAACTTTAATCTGTATGATAGTCATGAAAACTTGCACAGAATTGTATCGTTCGGTGAAGGAGAAGGCTACGTTGACGAAGAGGCAGCTGAACGATTTGCCTCCTTGAGGCGTGGAAAAACGGCAGCAGTGGATGCTGCAGTTGGTTCTCATCGGCACCGCGAGAAGTCAAGGTTATGATTGTCGGCTCGATCTTGATGTTGCTAGTCAGCGTTGTAAGCGTCTCTATTGGATTACTGTTGCAGCAGAATAGAAATGGAGATGCAGCTGGATTTGTTGCGAGCTCAAATTCGATTGCAGACGGGGGTGCTATAGAAGATATTGTGGAGGCTGTGATTAGCCTGGTGCCTTCCTCCGCACCAAGCGCAACATTGAAACCAGTTGTTACATCATTTTCACCAACCCGATGCCATCACAGCGGCCTGAGCAGCCTCCGCCACCAACATCGGTAGTATCTTACTCCGACGCCATCACAGCGGCCCGAGCAGCCTCCGCCCAGCCGGTTTCCAACCCAAAAACCATCTCGGCAACCATCCAGCACCGACACAGCCGTCTCGTAGTCCATCGCAGCAACCGACAGCAAAGCCAACGATGCGTCCAACACCACGTCCAACACCGCGCCCGACTCCGATCACTCTTCGTCCGAGCACAAGAAATCCCACGAGACAGCCGACAAATATGCCTTCACCAAAACCTTCGAAATCACCAACTCCAGAGCCTTCAATAAGTCAAACTCAAAAACCTACGACTCTTGCGCCTTCGAAAACCCCAACTATCAAACCATCAAAAAGTCCAACACAAAAGCCGACGACACCTCTTCCTTCGTCCAGCCCAACGAAAACCCCTTCTTCTCGTCCTAGTCGCAGTCCCACGCCACCTCCCTCATCTTTACCCACTACTCGAGCTCCTGTTTATGCACATCCTTCATTGAGCTATACCATCAAGATGAGAGCAGCGCAGGATACTTACATTGACGCATCCTCAATGTGGGAGAACTTTGGAACTTCGTCTCGACTTCGTGTGGACGGGTCACCTGAAAGACGAACTTTCATCGGGTTTGACACATCGCATCTTACAAATCGGGTTGCTAGGCACGAAAAACCTCTCGGTAATGATGAGCCAAGAAAATTGACAGAGGTGCAGGTATTGGAAGCAAAGCTAAGACTCTTTTCAGTTGATGATGGAGCTTATGGTGGCGGAGGCTCAGTTTATTTCTTGCCAAAATACAAAGCAATGGGACGAAACTTTAGTGACTGCGACCAGTTTAGGGAATGGTGTGAACGCGGCTGGAGGGTTTCAGATAGCTTCTTTTGGTGACGTTGCAGCTTACCGATGGCAGGAGATTGATGTAACCGAAGCGTTTACTGGCGGCGCAAGAGACTTCACAACTTTCGCGATGACATCTGAGTCTTCTGATGGCGTCTCCTTCGCGTCAAGGGAGCGAGCTGCAGGAATGCTTGCTCCTGAGTTAGTCCTTACAATTGCTAGTACTGGAACCCGAGCACCTTCCTACGCGCCCACTGCGATAGTATCTGAAGATCCTTCGCCGAAACCCTCGCGAAAGCCGACTCAAAAGGTGAGGGTATTGTGACTCTCGATGGGTAATTTTGCTCCTACTCAAAGTACTGACAATTTGTTCACTTTCACTGGTGCAGCCAACTCCAATCCCCACAGTGTTCGATGTTACAACTGTGATCCCGACAAAAAGAGCCTTCATCAGGTCCAACACAGATTTCTACGCTTACAACGAAAGTCATTGAATTAGATTTGTGCCAAACCTGTCCTACTTCGGGGACTTTGTTTGTAGCTGGGTCTCAGTGTCTAGGCTTTTGGCGGTGTGCAGATGGAGTTAGAGATCACTATCATGCATGTCCTGAAGGCACAATATTCAACAATCTCCTTCAAATCTGTGATCATCCTTACAATTTCACCTGTACCTGCAATCCATAAGTAGTGCCTTTATGTTGCCCATGAAAGTATGTAATTGAACGGACGCAGGAATTAAATGCCTCTGTTTGTCTCCTAGACAAATAATTGTAGAGATTACGTTATGCCTTGTGTTTCACGTTTCACCCTGCCAACATAACTTCTGAATCCAAGCAGCATACAAGTGCGATAAATGCACCTCTCTGTGTACTAACATGAACACCATCGGAAAAGTTGATTGTCACTTGCTCATTAACCTTTTTCGACGACACAATTCACAGGAACATACAAACCCATATAAATAAAAACTGTGGTCAATGAAGTGAGGGGGGGGGAGAATGCTACCATCAACGAGGGGAAACGCAATATACTTGAGCCTCTCAAAATGAGCATCTTGTAACGATGTGTTGAATATAATGCAAACTATTGTACTAGAAATTAGAAGAACAGAGGTCCTGACCCAATGAAGTGGGCATTTGTATAACAAGGTCTTTCTCCAACCATTGAGGCGAGATAGCGGATCATCGGCAGCACAAAGCTTAGGATGTCACAGACCGTTTAGTTTTTGATGGTATTAAACCAGTTTAGAGTACTTTTGTAGTATTTCTCTAGAAGACTAAGGACCGCAAGAAGAGGCACCTTATACCTTGAATCCACGAGAACGACGGCGACCACGAGCCTTCTCGAACTTGCGTCCCTTCGACCTGACGAATGGCTTGACACCATCGTATGCGTGGGGGTTTGTGACGGTAGTCCTCTTTCCGAAGTGTGCCAAGGCCTCACGGCTCTCGGGTCCACGGAGCAAGACAGTGTTGGATCCAGTGGGTGCCCTCAAGGCAAGTTGATCGAAAGTGATGCACTCTCCACCAGCGGCGACGATACGCTTGCGGGCATTCTCGGTGAAAGAGAGGGCGCAGACGCTCATCTTAGGGCACTCCATCATACGGACATCATCAGTGACCTTTCCAACGATAACGGCGATCTTGCCATCCTTGTTGGTCATGTACTTGGAGAGACGGTTGAGGCCAATAGGAGGGGTGTTGACCTTAGACATGTGCAAACGCTTGGCGACGGTGGCGCAGAAAGCGGAGTCGGTACGACGAGCGAGGAACTTATAAAGCTTGATAAGAAGACGGTTGTAGGGGTTCTGCGTCTTGATCACCTTCATAGATGACTTGTGGCCGGTACGGCGGCCTCCTGCCTTAAGATCGATTCCCATGGTTGATTAGGTTGGTGTAGATTGACTGCTTGCTTTTCAAAGAGTGAGATGATGGGGAGGAAGTTGGGGAGGGGCGGCTGGATCCCTCTCTACGCAATTATTGGCGATGTTTGTACTAATTCATTAGTACCAGAAAATTTGGCGACTACGGGACCTTAGTAAGAGGTAAGACAGCAGATATGATCCCAAATACATCGACTCCCAATTAGTGAAATGGCGCCAACCAGGCCGTGAGTTCGCAACAAGATTCCACTGTCAACATCACAATCATGACAGGGCAGATCTAAACACAGTGCCGTAGTAGAGGGTACGAAGGCAGCACCCAGTCCCTTAATTGAAACCGCCAACCTTCAGGAAATATGGTAGCTGGGCGGGTAATATGCTTTTTAGCGCATCTACTAACGATCAGTATAGTGTGCCTCTCTTATGCACTCGGGTTCCAGACAATTGCTGCACAACCAGGAAATGCCAATAGGAAAGCATCAGCCTCCACCACCAAGCTTCAGATGGTACGGAACATTGATCTACCAGAAGCAATTGTTTTCTATGGTGTAGAAAGTATGATGGAACATAGTAGCAGTGGAGATGATGATGACAGCTCCTTGATGCTACGACCTGGAGTTGTTAGACTCATCAATGAGTGTTTAGACGTTGGAACAGCTGCTATACTGCTTTCAGAGGAACCAGATGCCAGCGAAACAAGTGCGAGACAATTATTTTTGAGCGCTTGTGATTTATCATTAGATGCAACTGCTAGTTCAAATATACAAAAGATTATAGGAGGTCATGACAATCAAGTACTTCACTTTCGAACACTGAATTCTCATTTCGTATGTCCTCCTGCAAGTGAAAGTGAAGAAGAGTCATCAGATGATCAAACTGATGAGGAAGACGAGAGTATAGAATTTTATAATCTACAATCAAATGGAAGGTCTCCAAGCCCAGCTCTTCTTTTGGATTCATTGCGCTCTGTAATTATTGATCCACGTGGATTCGGAGGAAGCTCTGGTTTTGGGAGAGGCCAATGGGTAGAACCACGACGTAGTCCAATGACAGCAAGGACAGTTGTATTTATTGCTGGGGATTGGGTTTCAAAAAATGGGAATGATGTAGCAGAAGGAGAGGAAAGGTCAACAGTAAAAGATCGATGTGCTGCAAGTCGGGCTGCAGGATGTCGCGTCATTTATCTAGAAAATCTTACGACAGATGAACATCTACCTGTTTCGATTGAAGATGACACAGATGCAATGTCTTTATGTGATGCGGTAATAGATTCTTTTGGAAATGATAACGCCAGAGAGATACAACCAGTATCATTAGACGCAATATCAACACCTGGTGACTATTGGTTAAACCCACCAAATCCAAGAGACGATGTAGGGAATGGTGTGGCAGTTGATGAAATTGTAGAGTACTTTAGAACTGAAAGAGAGATGGAAGACGCATTGAGCGATTCAAGTTGCATTGTTGCCGATAATGATGTAGCTGATGAAGAAATAAGTGAAGATGAAATGGCTGCAATCCTTGCCGATTTAGATGCGTTATAATTTGGTGTGCTACAATCAACGATCATATGTTGCCAACAATAGTAACTGTATACTAAACATTGTTTAATGGAAGCGAATGACTTTCTCTTATGTTTAGTGGGTTGCACTTTAAAAGTGCTGTTGATAAATACAGATTGGTACATGAAACGCTGCCCACTGCCCCGGTTGCAACAATGTTGTGTGTCGTTTACATTGCCCATAGCTGACTTGGCAACTTGATAAAGTCATTCCTTTGAGGATTGGATGAAGGACTAACACAACGTTGTCTTTTGCTAGGAGATGGAAATTCCACGTCAAAGAGTTCAAATAGAGGATCCAAGAAAGAGAGATCTTCGTTAGCTTCATCACATGTTCTCTTGGCAGTGAAATCACTGTCTGCAGGTGGAGAAGGGACATGATGACCATTGCAAGTAACTGACGAAATGGAATAATCAACAACTTCTTGTTGTCCTCCCTCCTCGTCGTCTGTGCAAATTGAAGTAGAGAAGCTGATAACATTATCCACAATCGGAGAAGACTTCGGAGAAGGCGGAGGCGAAATCTTGGCCGTAGTTGCCTTGGATTTTGACACAGTCTTCTTCTTCTTTGCAGCCTTCTTTGCCACTGGAGGATCCAATGGGATATTCTCCGCCAACTTCCATTGCTCCATCTCTTCTTTGTATTCATCCAATTCTCTTGCAGCAACGTCATGCACAAACTTCTTGACATCCGGATATGACTGTTCCAGTGTGGCCCAACGGGTGGAGATCAAACTAGACAGCTCGAAGAAGCCAATCTTGCCATGTGACTTGCGGTGCTTGCGCTTCTGTCTCTTGCCGGGCCCGGCATACCAGTCTGGGCGGAGTTTGGTGGCGGCATATCTGTCGGGGACATTGCGAAGGAGTTTCTTTTCGGAGTCATCGTTGGGATTGGGACCTGCGGTGGTTTGGATGATGAATTCACGCTCGATCTGGAAGAAGATGTGGTAGGCTGTGAGTGGCCGCTGAGGCTTCGCGGTGGGTGTGGCGGTGGATTTAGTTGGAGAAGATGGTTTCGATGTTCGCGAAGATGCGATGATGAAACGGATGACGAAGAAGTTGCTCCGCTCAAAGCAGTGTGAGTTTCCAATCGCTTGGACGTAGGACGGGTCTTCATAGGCATGGTGGAGGTAGAATTGGTAGTATTGTAGTAACACGGAGTCGCAGAGCTTTGGTTGGATTTTTTATGCGAGGTCATTGCAAGATTTACAGATGTAATTGTCGGGATTGCATTGATTCATCAAAATCTTTTTATGTGTGCTTTTGTTTCGTGCTCGAGCAGGCTGGGGTGTGCGCGTGAATGAAAAAGGCCCAGACATAGCAACAGGCCCAAGGCCCAAGGGGCATTGGGCATTACCTGGCATTTTACCATTTACGAGGTCATTTTTAACGGTTGTTCCGTAAAAAAAGTGTAACTTTAGTCCCAATCCCAGACCAGCCCCTCTGGCTGCGGGCATAGGAACACGCATGCGCCCTAAATGAAGAGTTTTATCAATACCACTTCGACTCTCGTGTAGAGCGGAGGAACGCTTGCGTACTTTTACAAAGCAAGATCGAAGATTCACGACCGTTAAGTTGCCGTTATGCAACGGCTTTCTGCACTTGGCCGTGGTGTGGGTGGCATCCGAAAAATGCCCCGCTCGGTTGGGAAGTCATTTGCTGCTTCTTCTGGCTATTTCTTCAGCAATTAGCCAGGGTAATTCCCTTGGGATTAGCGGCGTTTCAGCGAACATTTTTTCGATAAGTTCGCCGCCGCCCGCCCCGCCACGCCACCTCACACTATAGTTCTCGGTTATCTCTTGCTCAGCGATGGTTGGTTGGAGATGTGTTTGGGACGATAGAGGGGGTGGAAAGAGGTGATTTGGGGTAAAAGTATCTACGATTATGGTACTTTAAGGTATGTAGGAGCTGAGCGTTGGATATAACCTCTAGGCTCTCAAGCATCAAGACTGACCCGAACGAGTTGCTCAAAAATAACACGGTAAAAATCACCGCAGCGCTATGGCAACCATGTCGCTGCCGAAATAGACCAACTTAACCACCGAACCATCAACCGATACTTGGCTGGCCGTTACTATGGGTTATTATGTAAGTGCTGAAGCCCTCGCCGCTGCCAAATCCGTCGAGGGAAGGCAGCAGGGTGACGATATCACTCGGCGATGTTCGGCGTGCGTCGGCCACCGAATAGGAGTTATTGAACGCCCCAATGAGCGTTTTTGGTGGATCCAAGGACAATAACTACGACATAATAACCCATAGTAACGGCCAGCCAAGTATCGGTTGATGGTTCGGTGGTTAAGTTGGTCTATTTCGGCAGCGACATGGTTGCCATAGCGCTGCGGTGATTTTTACCGTGTTATTTTTGAGCAACTCGTTCGGGTCGCTTGATGCTTGAGTGCTTAGAGCTTCTACAGAAGCATTTCCTCTACATACCCTAAAGTACCATAATCGTACATACTAGTACTATAAATCACATTAAAAGCACCCGCTTTTGACATCCATTGTCCCTATCATCACTTCTTTAACCCAACCAACCTTCGGAAATGCTTCCACCAGAAGCGAGACCTGTAGTGTGCGCCACCTCGGCGATGTTCACTCAAAAAAGCCTATCCTCTCTAGTACACACATGCGATGCCGACATCGATTTTTGCCGTGGACGGCACCTTCTGAACAGTGTTGCAGCAAGCAAACGTATTGAACCTCTCATAAAACAAACATTCGTAAACCACAATCTTAATGCTTGTTCGTTCATCGTCTACAATCATTATATATTCACTGGTATTGCCGATAGTTCAAGCTCTTTCCACCACAAGCAGCAACATTATGTCAACTTCTTCAGTAGCACTCCGCTCCGTCAAGCAAATCCTACCAGCTGCTCCAAGGCATTGGGTGGGCGATGGCTTTCACGTGCATCCTGTCTTCTCCAATAAAGCCTTCACTGAGGAATTATCTCCATTTTTAATGTTTGATTATGCTGCTCCACAGCAATTCAAACCAAACAAAGGATCACCTCGTGGCGTAGGTCAGCATCCACATCGTGGCTTTGAAACTGTCACAATTGCCTTCAAGGGAGAGGTGGAACATGCAGACTCAGTTGGTAATAGAGATGTGATCAAGCCAGGTGATGTACAATGGATGACTGCTGGTAGAGGCATCATCCATCAAGAGTTTCATAGCAATGAGTTTTCAAAGAAGGGTGGTGAATTTGAGATGTGCCAGCTATGGATTAATCTTCCAAAGAAGAACAAGATGACGAAGCCACACTATCAACCTATTGTGGATAAGAAGATACCAGTTGTAGATCTGAAAGGAGCAAGTGTTGATGGAGAATGTAGTGAAGAGACTGTTGGAGAGGTAAGGGTAATTGCTGGCTCATTTCTTGGTACCAAAGGGCCTGCCACCACATTTTCTCCTGTAGAGTTGTGGGATGCTACTATCCAAAAGAAGGGAACTGTTGTCGACTTGCCATTTCCTGACGATTTTAACTGCATCATTTTCGTTCGACGAGGAGAAATTGATGTAATCAGTGAAAGTGGCGACCCAAAGCGCGTGGGTGCACAAGGTGTTGCATTGATGAAACGAGAGGGTGGAAGTATCCGTATCCAATCGGCTCAGAAGAATACAAGTCTTCTTATCATGGGCGGTCTTCCCCTGAATGAACCGATTGCAGCTCGTGGTCCGTTTGTAATGAACACGTGGGACGAGATTAACAAAGCAAACAAGGATTATATGATGGGAAAGTTTGGAAAATGATGAGACAGGTGTTCAACGTCATAGTTTATAGTGTATAGCAATAGAATATCTTTTACAACCAAGCAACGTTTTTACCACCAGCTATTCTGCTGTCTTTCTAATTCCTTTGCCATATTCATGAAATCAACCGATGCATTATTGAGTGCTTCTGTCTTCTCGGCCAAGCCTTCAAGTTTCGCACCACGTTCGATAACTGCATCTTTCGCTTGACCAAGGCCTGAGATGGCGCTTGTTATCCTCTCTGTTGCAGATAGATTTCTTTGTTCTTTCTTGTCAGTAGCACTGCTACCTGAGCTCGAACCCAAACCTAAAAAGGAACGGTTTCTATCCGATGTCGACGTCGAACAGCTTGATACACTATTTGACTTCATGTCTAATCTAGAAGTAGCATGGCAAGCAGATGCAATGCGTGAAGACACTTGAGACTTCCGAGTGCCACTGACTGAATTTTTCTCGAACGTTGCAAGGTTAAAGAGTCCGTCTGTGATCCTTTGCTCTGTTCCATTTTCAAGCAACCTTTTTGTACTGCAATCATTGCACACATACCTACCGCTTGCTCTGCAAAGGTGCTTTCTGTTAGATATGAGACCAAACTCGCTCCAGCAAACCGCGCATGAGCAATCGTCAGACCCTCCAGGTGCATTAGAGTCGCGAGAGCTTGTTACGAACTGAAGAGTGCCAGCGCTATCAACAGACTTTGGTAGAGATGCAAAAAACTTTTGCGGTGCCTTCAAACGATCGGCGCCCCCTAATAGAGTAAGGATCTGTTTATTGTCAAGTTTATTCAACCCATCACGGTTCACGTGCGGTACATGTGCGCTTTGTGCCTCTTCAACTGCATCATTCAGAGAGTAACAGCCGGGAGGAGTGTCTCTATCCAATCTTGTAGCCGGTGGAGGAGGCATATTAACACGAGCCCCTTTCTCCAACAGTGTTTTAGCACAGCTTTGAATGATTTCAACAATGTTCTTCACAGCCCGACCATTTTCGACATCTTTCTCCTTTTGATTGCTTGATCCAAATACTTGGACTTCTTTTGCTGCTGCTAAGAGTATCTGGAGCGGTGTGAAACCAAAGTACGCGGTCAGATGTTTGCTTCCAATTCCCTCACAAAAGATTCCCTCCAATCTTTCATTCGGCTCAAATCCATGGATGAGCAAAGTTTGTAGCCTTGAAACGATTGCCATCTCCGACGGTATTTTGGTAAAACCGTCAGACGATGATAATGCCAAATATATTTGCTCTCTTAAATGAATCAATGCACCATGGAGTGGATAATGGTAAAGAGCGCTGACAGAGATACCAGGTAGACCACTCAGCAACGGATAATGATAGTGACAGTGTGAAAGGATCACACCAAGTTCTGCTGATTTCCATTGAACGAGATGGATAGGATGCAAGTCGGTAGTGTTTCCTAGCATCAGTTGTCCACCCCATGCCTCAAGTGCCGAAAGGCATTGATCAAGAGCACTTGCGTTGCCTTTTCCATCGGCTGTTCGCCCCTCCACCGCTGCAACAAACATTGGTGTTCTCAAATTTGAATCAAGGGCATTTGGATCTGGTCGAGGATACTGCGCCGAAAGGAGAATCGACAAAGTAGTTGCATCTAAACCTATGGCAGCGATATGACATGGTGTCTTCAAGTCTGCAGTTTGTGCCGAACAGTTCGATCCGGCCCCAACAAGGATGCCTACAGTTGAACTCCTTCTATTACGACAAGCGTAATGAAGCGCTGTATTTCCACTAGTATCTCTTTCATCAATTATACTGCTATCAAGTTTGCTGTTTCCGCCACCACGTGACTTTTGTAACTCTAATGCACTAGCGAGAGCCTCTTTCAACACTTGATCGTTGCCTCCAATTACGTACGAATGGGGTGTGCCAAGAATGATTTGGTGCTGCTCCATGTTTTGGAAATTCATATGGGCCATCAATAGTGATTCTGAGATGGCATGCTCGAACCTATACGTATCTGACAGACACTTCTCAGACGCGTACTCCATGTTATCAAATGAGTCATTGGGAAGAAATGCAGCAGAAAGTTCTATCACTTCTGTTGGTGTAAGAATATCAAAGCATGTTCGTTTTCGAATATTTTGAAGACCCTTAGCACGGTCTGTTTTGAGTGGTAGAGACGTTGGGTGCGTGAGCTGAGAAAGCCGAATCTTTGACGTTTTGGGATCAATTACACTCTCTGCAATGAGATATGAACTGTGGCCACTCGATTGGCTCCCAATCCCAAGGAGACGTTTGACTTCATCTCCATCCAACGGAAGCCTCAAAACTAAGATCAATTCCGGTTGCTTATATATTGCTAGAACTCTGTAATGATAATGTAAAAGAAGATGAGTCAAGATCTGTAGAGACAAATATTCAAATGTCACCTTCTTGTCAACACCCTTACCTTTTGTTGTAAGTCTCAGAAGACCAGAAAAAATCTCCCTGCCTCGACGCGTAGGACTGGCGCAGTAAAGCTAAGTTGCTTGTCTGGAATAGCTGCCCAAAGCTCTCTCCATCCTTGATCTGTGAATAAAATCTCACGTAGGCCTACGCTTGGTGTATTATCTTTGAGAGGTACAGTCGGTGTGGGGTCGTTCGCATTTTTTGACACATCTGCGGTCTGCAATTGTTCAAACATCTGCGTCTTTATTTTCGTCTGTCTCTGTGGGGGCATCGTTTGCTGTTGCCAGGCGCATCATCTTTTGACAGCAATTGTTCGGTATTTTGAACAACATCCCCACCTTCACTCTCATCTTGTGCGGTTGGCAACGGTGTCGTCACTTCAGACGTCGATTCTGTATTTAGTTCATCTGCGCAGTTTGTTTCTGAATTGTCTGCATCTTTTTCTGGGATTTCTTCATCTACATCTTCTACCTTTGGATCTTCAATCTGGATAACCGACACTTCAGGAACAATTTCCTCTCTTTCATTTTCTGCATACGCCTCCACTACTTCTGCTTCACACGGCAATATTTCCGACGCGGCCTCGGCAGTTGAAGACTCGCACTCTGTCGCATTCGGTTCCGTCTGCAGCTGCGCATCCGGGGAAATTTCACTCTTCTCCACTGATAATGGCGGTAGCGACGACTCAACGACGACGTCGGCAGGTGCAGTGTCGGGCATGCTGTCGCTCATTGTAGTACAGAGATAGACGAGTTATGTCAAAATCACGGTCATGGTTACAATCTGTTACCAATCGACGTGAGTGTTTGACTCGACTTATTTTGATAATGAGTGGGACGGAAAAGTGCCTCACGGCCCGGCCAGCCTAACATTTTGGAGTTTTTTACGAGAAAGCGGTTGGACAATTCCTACGTAGAAAGTAAGTACTCTAAAGTCGCACCGAGGTTATCGCCACATTGTTTTTTGCAAAAAGGAGCCAGAATATCTATCGCTAGAAACTTTGTACGCTGTTATTATCGCAAATATGGACCTCAGGTGGAAAAACGTTCTGGACCCTAACTCTCCATAGTATGAAGAAGTCGAATGTAGAACGTTTTTCCAGCTGAGGTCCTTTATTTTTTCAGTAACAGTGTTAGATTTTAGCTAGTAGCGTACGTACAAAATTCAATCGTCCAAAATGTCGCGCAGGCGCGCATTGGCCGGGCCGTGGCCTACCAATGACTATATCTCCTTGCTACCCCTTGCTTGCTACACTAATGTGTGTATTACACTTTGTTTACAATCTGACGACAACGATTATGACTGTTTGCATTAACATATACCACACAAAATCTATAGAGTAAACATAACATCGTGAACAGTATCCTCATATTTCAGCTGCAGTCGGTCTTGGCGAAGATGCTTGCGGTGCTCGTGGACTACTGAACGAAGTTGAAGTTATTTCCTGGGCCACAATGAAAGACACTGGTCGAGGTGTCATTTTAATAAGGGCAACAGTATCACCCCACATTGTTGCAGTAATTGGTCGTCGCAAGTCTACTCCACACACCTCCCGAACTAAATCTCCTGCTTCAACTTTGCCTTTTCTTAAAATTGATGAACCAGGTTGAATCTCACTTACAGATATCACTCGGACAATGCCATCCGTACCACGATTCAACTTGATTCCCATTTGATCAGAAAGGAACAAGACCTCACGTTCTGGGCCTACTTTAACGGTAGTTGGAGTTGTTGGTGTTTGCATCGGCCAGGATTTTGGTGTAGGTGGCAAGTTCGGTGTTGCTTTGAGTGCCTGAAACGAGGTAAATGTGATTGACAAGTGAGCACAATGAATGATTTCGAATGTCAGAAAGTTACAAGCAAACAAACAAACAACTCACCTCTTCTCTTGAGACAAACCTTGGAGGCTTCAGCTTTGGGATATTAGATATACTCCTACCCTCCTTTACACAACTGACAACACTCTTTACTCCATAACTCATTACACTCCTTCCGCCACCTACACTTACGCCATCGTCATGATCAACACCTAAGCCGGCATCCAATGCATCATGAGCCTGGTCTAGGTACGCTTCATCAAATACACTCAACTTCCCACCATTCTGCTCCCAAACTCTCTCACATTCCTCGAAAGCTTCAACGGCACCTCTGTAATCTTTGGCATAATATAAGCTCTTTCCTAAAACAGAATATGCTTCCGCGGCACTTGCATCTTCTTCCCTATCTCTCAAAATTATCTTCAATGCATATAATGCATCATTCTCTGCACTTTGAAATCTTTCCAATCCATTCAGAGCATGAGCTCTCCCTGTGTGCAACTGTGGACTCAATATTGGGTCATCTGGTACAAGGAAAAGGGCTGCACTAAACTCATCAACAGCACTGCGGTATTGTTTGTGTGATAGAAACCAAGTAGCACGCTTCTGGAGACGCAAGGCTTCATCAAAGTCGGGATCAGCTCCATCTGTGTCATCACTCGCGGCAATATCAACGTCTGGAGATGTTGAATGAGCAGCAACGGGAACACGTTTAGGTTCTATACGTTGTTGAGCTGGTCCTCCCATGGGACCAGTTTCAACTGTCAAGTTCGCCAGATCCATCTCCTTGTCCTCATCAATAGACAACGTTTGAAGAGAAAGCTGATTCTGGCCATTATTTCTAGCTGCCGAATTGATTCTCTCATTGCTACTTGCGCGCATTCCACTTGCCAACCCTACTCCTTCCTTATCAGTTACAAACCGACATTGCACCAAACGCAGTTGTTGTTTCATCTCCATCGACAGTTGCGTCCTCAGTAGCTGCACCAGCGCGTTTCTTCCTCTCTCTTTCCTCTTGTTTGGCAAGTTTCTCTCTTGCCTTTTGCAAATATGCCCGTGTTACTGCATTGTTACCTCCTCCATATCCATCCTCCTCTTCATACTTGAGTGCATCTTCATATGCCTCCACTGCTCCCTTGTATTGTTTCAAAAAGTACAACGCCTGACCAAGTCTCGCATGTGCTTTCCCAAAGGTGGGTGCTAATGCCACTGCTCGACGTGCATCAACTGCCGCTGCTGAATATCGTTTCAGTGACAGAAGTGACGCAGCTCTGTTGGAAAGAAAGACATGTGACGAAGGACCAACTGGGGATAATTGAAGGGCGGCAGAGTAAGCGTTGTAAGCTCGAGTGTACTCCTGTGCCGCCATGTGTTTATTCCCTAACCCCTTCATTCTTTCTGCCTCTTCTTGAAGTTGCTCCAACTCTGCTAAATCGAGGACGGCATCGTCCCCTGCCGCAGTGGGTTCGTCGTCGTCGTCTCGGTGGGTTGACTTTCTTCTACATATTCCTCTTCTTCGTCTTCTTGTTGCTCTTCCTCCTCCTCTTGACTTTGGTCATCAAGAAGTGAGTCTTCATATGAATCTTCATCCTCTTCTGGATCGAGTGGCCGCCTACTATTGACACCGCCACCAGATCTTCCTAGACCTCGCCCGCCGCTGTAATATTGCTGCCTGGCATGCATCTTGGCTTGGTTGTACTTGATGTCGTTGTAGGCGTCTTACCTTATGTACACAAGAACATGGTGGCAAATCAAAAATTCGGGAGTTGCGGGGTTGAAAAAGCGTTGAATCGAAGAAGTAAGAGCGTTGATTGACACAGGTTAGAGCGACGCCGAAGCTTGCTGCTGCGGCTGTTGTCGGACATGGCATGGGAAAGGTGACGTGAGAAGAGTCTCAACGACCTCTTTCTCGGCCGCTTTCGATGCGACGGCCCTCATTTCAAATTGTGATGACAGGAAAAGCACACAAAACACCTCTGCCGGGGCCGGCCGTGGGAAGTAAGAGCTGGTTGTGCGGCGACATCATCACCATGAAAGTCTGCCTTCTTCATGCTGGCATCGCCTCGTCGTTGCTGATTGCTTTCGTCGTCGAGTCTGCTGCCAGTAATATCCCACCTCTACGCCACTTGCAAACGTATCATAATGGTCATAATAGAGCCTTATCGTCATCAGCTGAGTCTCTCAATACGACTGTGCGCATAACACCATCAGCGGCGCCATCTATGCATCCCTCAGTACAGATATCATTATCATCGTCAGCACCATCAGCTCTTCCAGAGTCAAAGCTGGACCCTACTGACAACTCTCTCTCAATGAGCGCTGCCACAGCATCTGATTCTTCAACAATGTCTGGTTCATCAACGATACCCGACAAGTCACAACAACAACAAGAAGAGTCGGGTATTTTCGGAATGAGCCTGTTTCAAACTTGTGCAGCAGTTATACTCGTCGCAACAGTAGTGGGCTTGTTTGGACATTTTGGCATGAAGCTGCTGCCATATAATCGACATCGTGAAGATAACTCACGAAACGATGTCCAGTTGGAAGATTCACTTGCTTCTTTTAGAACACTCCCACGCACTTCTTTATCACACGTTGGAGTGTAGCAAGCACACTATTATGCTGTGTGAATATGGTTTTCGATACAAATGAGGGACTCATTTTACATGTCATTGAAACGTAATATCTGTTTACTTAAAGTTTATTTACCTTTGTGACATACACTGATTCTCCTTCTTTACTGACTGTCAATTCTATTCATTATGGTAAAGAGAGATTTACACTTGCTAGCATTCTACAAGCAGACATTGTGCTCATGAACATTGTACATCTTCTTTCCATACCATAGTTGTTTTGTACGCCTCAGGAAGGACTACATACAATATCATCTTCTCATTACAGACGTTACTCCATGTCTAATAAACTTACGACAGTCATCATATATGAAAATGCATCAAAATCAACAAACAAACGCCACTATTTTGACAACGCTGATCCCTTATGAAACGCTTGTGCTCTGAACCTCTTCTGACCAGTCCGGTATACATTTCTCTTCCCAGTAAAGGGCTCAGAGCATCTCTGCGACATGTGAGTGCGCACTCTTACACCCAAATCGTTCTCAACATAAGCATTATACGCATCCCCTTTCAATAAGTCCAACGATTCTGTCAAGTCCATTCGTAGCTGCTCTATGAGTGGTTCCTTTGCTGCACCGATCTCAAAGGATTCCCGAGTGAACTCCTCAATCCAATCCTCTAACTCCTTCTTTGCTTTGTCTAGCTCACCTTGTTTAGCCAAACTCTCGGCTTGGGCAATGCAGTTCGCTGTCCGTACTCTTAGCCATTGAATTGCTACATCACGGTTAGGCCAAGCCAAGGTTTGCGAATTTGGTCGCTTAATCACTGCCACGGAAGATACCGGCCCAACACGAGTGTGATGAATAGTATCAATGTAGGTCAGTTCCACAAGGGCATGTGGAATGGCTGGAGTGCTATCTTGGAGAAACGATCGACTTGGACTTGCTAGGGTAACTTCGAAGACTGCAAAGATGAACAAAAGTTAGAGGGAAGGCTATTCAAGTGCATCAAGAATTGCATCTGTTTTCTATTTGACTTACTAATATCTCGTGTTTTCTTCTGCGTAGACATCTCCAATGTAGACCTGCCAAACGCCATCAGCAATCTCCCTCTTATTCTCATGATGAACTGCGATAATCTCGGATCCACATCTAGCAGCCTCTACTGGTACAGATATGGTGAGGCAGACATTGTGTGCAACAACAGACAAGATTCCTCCAACAGCATCACCAAACGCAGAGAACACTTGAGAGTTATCTTTTACTGGGTAGAAACAGCCTCCTGAAGTCGTCTTGGCCATATCAAGGAGGAGTTTATGGTCAGGCTGAGGTCCATAGCCGAAGGTATGAAGACTGATAGGCGGGGAAGTTGGCTTGTGTCCTGCCTCCACGAAGATTCCTGTCAATTCCACAAGATCTTTAGCCTCCGTCGGACCTACGTTCGCTTGACCATCGGTGAGGAGGAAGACTGACCTAACTTTGTTTGGTTGTTGCACCGAGTTCGCTATTTGAGCTGCCAAAGATATGGCACTTGCAATGTTTGTGCGGCCTCTTACACTCAAGTGATCAATTATATTCAGTGCCACACGCTTCTGGTCTTCATTAACTTTGAGCATAGGCACCTCAATCTTGGCTTCGTCACTGAAAGAAACGAGGCAAAAGCGATCGTCATGGTGTAACTCTTTCAATAGTAGCTTGAGTGTGTTCTTGCATAGGTCGAGTTTTTCTACCCTCATACTGCCACTCACATCAAGAGCTACGACAATGTCAATCGGTGCTCTGGTGTATGCTTCATGTGAAAGCTCGCCCGCTTGGAGACTTGCGCAGATTTGGCTCACAAATTGATTTGACTTCAGACCGATGGTGTCTCTGTGCGGAGCAAACAGAGAAGGTAATGGTAGATTCTCTTTGGTTATGATGGTTAAAGAATATATGAGCAACGTTACTAGCATCGTCAAATATGTACGCATCATACATCACTTACAAACTACCGACCCTCCGCTGATCGCGAGTCATCATTTGTAAGGCAAAGTCCACCGCTGCATCAACTGCATTATCTTGGCATCGTCATCGTCTTCTAGGAGATCATCTTCATTTAATTTGGGACGTTTCGATATGTGATGATCCTTCGTAATATCGAAAGTAAGCTGTTGTTGTTCAAGGGACATCGGTGAAGAGCTATTGATGTATTCCTGTTGTATCGTGTTCTTTTCTTCTTTTTGATTCAAAATTATGGTCGGGGTGTCGACAGGGGATGCATTGCCATCATCTCCAGCGAGTTTCGTAAAGATGCCAGAGTTCTCGATTCGACATCAATATCTACCAATTCCAGCGTAAGTAGGTTATCTGCTTCTCGATTGCTTGTGAAGCTACACTACGTCTACAGCATTCTTTCAGCAAACAACAATCATCATGAACAAAACAACAGCTACTACTCTATCCCATACTCCTGCCAGGATTCTATCAGCATGTCTCATCCTGGATATAATACTCCTTCTATGCTTCAGACAGGGAATTCCTCGCCGAGATTTTGCAGCATGTCGAGTTGGTCTTCTCATCGTACTCTCCCTGTCGATGTTTGAGTCAAATGATCCTTACAACCGACCCAAAAGTAAACGATTTAGGATGATATTCACTACTTTGTCCACGATGGAAGTGTTATTTACTGTATTGGTGCCGTGGCTAAGTATCCTCGAAAATTTGATACAACGAACTGCCATACATGGGCATCTCTTGGCTTCTCATCTACTCATATTCCAAACACAAATTGCCTTAGAGTGCGTCATTATCATGGCTGGAGAGCATAGAAAATGGATATTGTTCCCGTTCACTCTTCTAGCTAACTGTTATCGATTCTTGTCGATACTCACTTGGGTTGTGAGAACATTGCATGAAACAAGTCTCGAGTCTAGGGATGTCTTCCTCCCAGCCATTGCCTTCAGCCTTTGGATGTACTCTACATTTGTATTCCTACCTCGCGAATGGTACCCCTTGATCAAGACAAATTATAGTGAACACCACAAACATATCTAGATTACGATAGCTTGACTAGATAACAAGACAGTAATTAATAAGAAATAGTCTAAATAATGTAACCCACTTCACATATCTACAAAACAGAATTACTTCAAGCGCATTGCGGGATTGCCAAACCAGGCAAGAGCAAGACTTCGGCACAAGACACCCAATAGTACAGAAAAGATTAGGATCTTTGGTTGACTGAGACGCTTCACTAATCCAGTTTGGAGAACTTTTTCAAGCGCAGATTGAAGTACAGTTTGAACCTTACTCTTCTCTCCTGCCGACAAATAAGTTGTTACAGAGTCTTCAGTCCCAGCCGCCAACTTCCTTACTACGAGTCCTCTTGATTTTGAAGGTGTCTCTTTGTTGTCGTCGGTGCTAACACCAAGCTTTTGTCGCATTCTCTCTTTGGTGAGTTCAACTCCTCTCTTTGTCACATAACTTTGAATTTCAAGGTCAGCAGGCGGCTGTTTTGACGACCTTTGCCCAGCTGATTTGGCAACCTCCCAGTCAGCAATCACAGGTGTCACCCCGATCTTTCTTTTCGCTGCAGCAACTTGGTCAGTTGCAGAAGGAGAAGAAGCAGCTGGTGATGTCTCCATCATGTTCTCGGCATCTGCAAGATCAGCAGACTGCGTTGCCATGGCTGCAGAGTCATGAAATGGCAAACTCTCCTTCCCTCCCAAAGACGCAGCACGAACCTCACTCTCCATCCAGTTCATTTGTGAATCCTTCTGAAGGAATTCTTCCTCCGCTTCAAGTAAGGAATTTTCTGCGGTATCGGTTGAGAGTCTAGCGGCAAGCAAGGAACGTTGGAATGCCTCTTGTTTCTTTGACACTTCTTGTGTCTCTTCTGACACAACAGGTTCAGATTTTTTGGTGTTGTATGCAAGCTGCTGAGCGAGTAAGGCCTCCTGGAATGATACAGTCTGTGAATCAGTAGGTAATGAAGAAGTGCTCTCATCCTCCTCTCCGTCGTCCGCGTATATGACTTCACAATTTTCCAATTCAGGTGGAAGATGAGGTTCCGTCGTAAAATCTGTTGCTTCGAATGCTTCCACAGCTGCATCCATAATTATATGCTCCACTTCACTTTCAGCAGATTGTGAGTCTGCATAGGTTTCTGGAGTGAGTAAAGCCTCGTCCGACTCTTCCACAAGCGTCTTTGCGGCTACACAAAGTGGAGTTCGTAACGGATATGTGCTGTCAACGGCATTTCGATATGGATGTTGGGATACAAAAGCAAATCGCGGTGAAATTGCCACAGGTCCGGAGGTGAAGGATGATACGAGGGCGGTTTGGAGGCCGGCTGCCCCGAGGGTGAAGGTCGTAAGGAGTTGCATCTTTCAAACGAATCAGAAGCCGATTTATGCCATTTTTGAATTGATGTGGTTGATTTCAAAAAGCACGGATCACGGATCAAAGATCAAAGTCAACTCCGCGACAGAAAAATAAAGGGGCTAATGATGGCGGGAAGTTGTGGATGGCTTGTTTTGCGTGCCAAACAAAGCATCACAATGACGATGATGATGTGCCAACCATGCCATTTATACGGACTCCAACCTACTGCTACCGTGCCTTTACACGCTACGTGTTCGCTGTGCAGTACCATGGAGGGAAGATGCTTGGATTTTCCTACCAAGGTCCATCAGGAGAGAATTGCATCGTCTATAACCCTGACAAATCGATCCAAGCCGATTTACGTGGTGTCGAATCTGTGGAGGGCAGACTACGACGAGCATTAGATCTATTGGTAGGAGAGAACAACTATCAAAATATCCAAGTGTCATCGCGTACTGATAGAGGTGTCCATGCTTGGAGGAATACATTGCAAGTAGATATTCGGCCCAGGAGTCAGAAGAAAAAGAAGAAGGGTAGTGATGATGTTGTAAAACAATGGAAACCAAAGAACCTGGTTGATGGAATCAATTTTTACCTATCTCGTATTCCAAGTCTACCACCGTCACAAGTGGACGATGAAAACAGTCCGCCGCTACACAAGAATGTACGAAACAAAGCATCCAAAGCTAACTTCTACAATCTTCCTCTGAACAACAACGTTACAATTCTATCGTCAGCGGTTGCACCCGACATAATTACACCAAATCAAAATTACGATCCTTCCCTTCCAGAAGATGAATATAATCCAAAAGGCTTGCCATTTGACGTGCGCTTCACTGCTACAAGAAGAACATATGCTTACCGAATATTGCATTCCTATGCAATTGAAGCGAAGAGTCCATCGTATTATCACTCTCAGCCATTTGAACTTGATCGAGTTTGGAGGATTCATGACGACAAAGGCAACATCGGTGAACTAGATGATGAAGCTATGAACCGTGCTGCGAGTCATTTTGTAGGAAGGCATGACTTTACAAGCTTTAGAGGAAAGGGATGCCAGCGATCTACACCGGTGACAACTTTAGATGAGGTAGTAGTACACAGGGAGAGATATCATGGCGTAGTCCCTGCGTTCATGCTGACAAGTGGGATGGAGAATTCATCTGCTGTTTCCAACTGCGACTCGCTGCCTATCCCAGACACATTCAACATGATTACAATCGTCATCAAAGGCAAAAGCTTTCTATACCATCAAGTGCGCAATATGGTTGCGTGTTTAGTGGAGGTAGGACAAGGAAGATTGACACCAGAGGATGTCAAGGAGATTTTAGAAAAGAAAGATCGTGGTGCTGCTCCAGGTATGGCTCCTGCTCAAGGGCTGTTCTTGGTGGACGTGGAACATGGTGACTTTCGGTTTTAACGCAAACACATCTGCTACATGTTCTAATGATCTTTCATTCGCCTTTAGAGAATAGACAATATGTTGCTAAGAAAGATAATCATCAAGTATCTTATTGTAACATTCACTGCTAACGCAAAAGAGGTAACCCACGCCCATTTTCCGGCAGTAACCCACTGTAACGTTTCTGTACTCTGAGTTCTGAGTCAAATCGGGAGAGCACCTTTGCTGAACGATGTTGTCGCCGCAGCAGCTCCTCACGCTATTAGCCGCGACGCTATCAATTGCTGCTTGATGATACCTGCTACTCTTTGATGCCCTACTACGCCCTCGGTCCTCGGTTAGGATAGGAACTACTCACTTCATATGGCATGATGATTAATCGGCCTTTGCTTTCCCGTTATATTGCGAAGTCAATATCTCAACTCCAACAAAACAATCATGCGATTTTATCTTTGACTGCAGCTGTTGGTGCTTCGGCAGCGTTTCATTATTACTGCAACGAACCAAATTTCATAAGTAGTAACTGGTCAAAGAATGGTTACAGTCGCAGCTTGGCATTGTGTGAGAAAGAGCTGCCAAACAAGTCCCAGTCTGTCGCTGTGGCTGAGACAACAAGCACCAAAACAACATCATTGAAACCTCAGTCTCGAACGACTCTACTACTCTACAATTTGAAGCTACTGTCTTACTCATCACTGCCCATTCCACGCCTCATCAGCTCCAAAGACCCTTTGTTTTCCTATCCCGAAATCGTAAGTGGAGTACGCCGTCGTCAAGCTGATGAGGTGAACTTACAGAATATCCTGTCCTCCAAACGTCTAATGATGGCGAGACAAAGCCAAGATCAACAACAGATGCAACCAATACTGCAAGAAGTGAATGAGTTGGTTTATGGGAAAGGCGTCACTCCTCAAATTCGTGAGGATTTCTTGGCACAATATGGATGTGTAGGACATACACCAGAAATAGTCAAATACTTGGTAGATGAGTTAGCAAAAGATAGAGGTATTGTTGAAGTAGGTGCTGGTAATGGACAATGGGCGCGTTCCATAAACGATTTTCACAATGTGCAGAGAATGCAAAACAATCCAACTGGAAAAGCTTTTGATCTGGTACTTGCGTTTGACAACATGCAAGAGCTACCTTTATCACCGAAAATTTATCATCAAAGAACTGTCCCAGCAAAACAATACTTTTACGACAAGGTGAAACTTGCATCTCACGTTGATGCCGTAAAAGGGTTTGCTTCTCGTGGTAGAGTATTGATGTTGGTCTATCCCTCTCCTGGAAGTATGGCCTTGGAAACTGTCAAGGCATACGTTGAATCATCAGAACAAAACGACACAGTAGTTTATGTTGGAGAAGGAATCGGAGGCGCAAATGCGGATGAAGACTTCTTCAATTATTTCTTGGGAAAGACTGATGATGATCCAAAAGAAGCAGAGTGGGTCTTGCTGAAAGTAATGGAAGTGAAGCGGTCTCCAGGAGGCAAAGGATATGAAAAGATGTTTGTATTCCGACACAAACGATTATAATGCAGCATTAGATCTATTCATATTAAGTTCTATCATAGCCTTCTGTCACGCAAGAATCGAAAGTACAAGTGCGGAGGCACTTCGTACGTGACTAAGTCATAACGATTATCTTCTTCAAAGTTGCCCGAAGCGCTAGACATGTGCTTGTCCAACTGCATTGACGTGCAGACACCTCTGTCACCATTGTCGTAATTCAAAACTTTATTCGACGGTAGCACTCTCATTTGAAAGCAAACATCGTGCCATTGTTGAGTCGCCCACACTCTCACAACATCTTTCTTGATTTGATATTTCCCCCAAACGCCCCATTTGTCTTTGCTACCATAGCCGCGAAGGATCATATTATGGAACCTAGGTATCATCTCCATCGGATGGGCATGTGTCAATGCATACATTACGCGACCATCTTCAAAGAAGTAAAGGTATCGATAGTAAATAGACTCTAACACAGCGCCGACTGGAATGTCGGTCCACATGTCACGTTGGATTTTCTTTACTTCTTTGTACTGCAAGACATATAGACCGCCACCAACCCTAATCCTTGGTCGAAGCTCGAGCATTCTTCGGTAAGAATTGCCAAACTTGTGAACATGTAAGACTTTTCTCTTGGACTGATTGAGATAGATACGTTGACAGAGTGATTTGTACAATTCCTCACAACGCGTGAATTTCGACCAATGTGGAGATACTAATGCGAGGTTGGCGTGATCATCAATTGGTAGGAATGCAAAACACTTGCGTAGAATCTCATCTGGGAGTGTGCAAGGTAGTCCGCCTCTCTCGATGATTTCCAAATAGTTGCTTTCTAAATCAACATTCTCAAATCCAGTTGATGATTGTATTTTTTTGGCAGAATCAGGCTGCTCAATACCTTCTGATGAAGACACTGATGAGTCGTCGTCATCATCATCATCATCACCTTCTGCGACGAAAGGTGACTGCCAATCAGATTGCTGGTTGTCCGAAACTTGATTTGAAGCATCGTTGTTGGAAACATCACCAGCCGCGTCAGTTCTATCTCGCATATCAGCTGCAGAGCTTACGATAACACCCGATCTAGCTGTTCCGATGATTCCCTCTGATTCATCTACCGCTCTCGTCAGTGACATGTATTCTTCGAACTCACCAATGGTGTTCATGCCATACTGAGTGGCAATCTCTCGGCGTTCGTTTCTAGGTAGCAGATGCCATATCGGCCACGTCAACTCCCACTGCCCTCCTGTTGATGATTGTACGTAAAATCTATTTCCATCTTCATCGCTGGTGTGTGAAGTTGTAAGAGTTGTTGCATTATTGTCACCGGTTTTGGGTTCCTCTTTGTCGGCTTGAATATTATCTGCCTCGTACAGCCGCTGCTCCTGATCATCGGCATCTTCTTCGTCATCATCGATCAGCAAGGAGGATGACCGAAGTTTAGACTCTGATTTTTCCGGAATGGCAGGAAGTGCCTCATCCCTTTCTCTTGATACCATGGTAGAGTGTTGCGTCAGGTTTGTATTGCTCTAGAGTCGTAAGCACATGAATATGGTAGCTATTGCGACGCTGTGTGGTTCTTTTCTCAGCTGATGAAGTCTCCAATCTCTGATTGAATGATATCTAGGTTGCGATAAACAGCATCACCTAACTTATTACGTGATTTGGAGCTATGGTAGTAGTACAATACTAGCAGCCGAACATTATCATCATCGTCAGAGATGTTCTGGTTTGATGATCATGATGAGTTGGCTGGTTCTACATGCGTAGGAATAAATACCTTCTTTGGCGGCAACTATCAACAATGTTTCGGAAGTCTCAAGTCTCAGTATCAATAGTTGTATATTATCTTCTAATCTGTGCTATTATGTGTATGCCCCAATCCAAATTGAGCGAAGGCAAGTACATCAAGCTTCCACTGCATGTAGATGATTATAACTTAGCTTCTCCTCTTTGTGCTCAAGATTTATCTAGACGCAGCTTTCTGTCTAATATAGAATCTGGCAACTTCTGAATTGTTTTGGTGTCTGACATGCCATTCTCTTCCTGATGCTCGACTGTTGGAACTTAACTATGCGTCCTCTTAACTGCATCACATTAGACCAGTATGATGCTTTATGGAATATTCTCTTCAAAACGTTCTGTTTAAGTTTAAATAGCTATTACCATACCTCCAGAACATCTATTATCTTGGACAAGTTCAATCTACAGCGGCTGGAATGATACCTGGCCCACTTTTTCGTTCTCATACAAGTCCACAGTTGCACCGGGCAATTGAATTTGCTCCAACAAACGAATGTTGACATCTGCAGTCTTCAAATCAACATTACCAGTCTCCTGATCTCGAATATGGTTGATTTGCGCATATAACTTCAACGCCGGGATCGAGTCCTTCTCCTCTCCTTCAGCAGAAGAGAGCTCCAACTCTTTAGTCTCCATCTGCAGCAGCATAAATGGATACAACGGCTCCTTGAACAAGCCCCAAATCCATAATCCATCCTTTGGATCATCAGGATCTTCGCTAAGTTTCCATCTGCTACTGCTAATTTCCAATGAGAGGACTTCATCACTTCCATCCTCAGATTTGTTACTGCTTGTCAACGATGTGAATAGTCCTTGTGGTGGCTCATATCCTTCCTCTTCAATAAAGTTACCGTTCAATACGAATAGCTGTCCATCGATTTTACGTCCCTGTGTAGTTGTAACTCCGTTTAGTAACAGCCGAAGTCTCCAGTTAGTTGCATCTGTGAGGGTTGTTATTTTGGTATCAACTGCGTCTTGTGCCATTGAGAGGCAAGAAGCAGTTCTTGTGGATTGTTGATTCACCGCAAATGCATCAATGCCGACGAGAGACGACACTATGAGTGCAGCGAGAGTAGATAACCAGTACATTTTGCAAGAGGTAGAAAGAAAAAGAGTATCCAAGCGAAGCTAGCTTGAGAATATGTATTGCAACTATGAATCAACAGTGAAGAGAAGAGGATGGAGTTGCCGACAATGATCTCTGCGTTTATTCCAGTGACATCCGAGCTGGCTTGTCAGTATTGTTCCTTTTGTGAGCCAAACTGCGAGGCGAGAGGGTGTGCTGTGAGCGTAGGTAGGTGTTCATTGTTGCTTGCCGACGACGACGATTTTTGCGCTGAGCCTGCTTATGGGAGTTCCTACGAGAGTGACACCACGCACCAACTTTTCTCATGCACGCACTAAGCAAGAGGACACACGAAGCGAAAACTGACTCCGTGACCATGGTGACGCTTCTCTTGTGAACACCAATGCAAAAGGCTGACACGCTCATCGATTCGTTTGCCAGCGTAGATCTACAACAGCAGTACTACACCAGTGACCTCATCTTTGCACAATAAGCAAGATAAACAAAAAGTAATAACCATGAAGAACGATAGCATCGACAACAACCAAAATAAGTGTTCTTGCCGGAGAAGGCGCCGGCCGAACAATAGTAGTTGACACACGAACCCGAACCATGACTACCACAACAATCGCCATGGTGCTGACCATTCTTCAGTCAAATACAATGCCATCTACAGATGCGTTCACATCTTCGCCATCAATACGTACCAGCTCGCATTACAGAGCGAGCAACACACTGCTCGAGGCGGCGGCAGCAGGCAACCAAAGCAACTTCTTCGAACAGACAACTAAGGCAAACAAACCATTACATAGACTCACCCACCAACAGGAAGTATCCTATCTGCAGCAAATGAAATCATACCCTGCAGACTCGGCGTTATCTCTACTAGCACGAGAGACATTACTTTTGCATAATTTACCTTTGGTTCAATCAATAGTTACCAACGTGCTGAGGTCACGGCCTCACTTGCAACTTGGCAACACGGGCTCGCTGTCTTCCCCATCAGAGTCAAAAGTTGGAGCAGCACTTACGAGAGATGATTTACTTCACGAGGGTACGATCGGTTTAGCCGAGGCGTTAGATCGGTATGATTTGGCGTATGCCTACACAGAGCCTAATCCACAGCCGTCGACTGAGAAGGCACTTCCCAAGGGAGCCAGGTTGGGTACCTATGCTACATATTGGATCCGTGCCCGTATTGTCAGAGCTATCCAGTCGAGAGAGCATGTGATTCGCTTTCCTGAGCGTGTATTGCAGGCGAGTCATCGGTTGGTCAAGGCGGCCAAAGAGTTGGGTATGGACTGGAATGATGTGGTTGAGATGGCCGAGTCTGCCGCCGACTTGTCGTCACTTTCCTCTAAGAGACAGCAGCAGCGTGATGCTTTGCAACAAGCTGCAGGAATCTCTTCCGAGTTTCTCTTTCGTGAGGCAGTTCGTGTCCGATCGATGAGTGCATCCAGTTCGCATACTCCTTTTGAATCTTGGATGAGCGCCAAACAACAGGAGGAAGAGGACTTAGAGGAGGAGGAGGCATCTCCTGAACAAATCCGTGAGACATTGTCCAAGTTTTTGAAACCGAGAGAGGTGGAGGTGTTGAGCTTGCGTTACGGTCTTATTTCGGCTGAAGAGGACGATGAAGAAGTATTTTTTTGCTGAAGTTGAGAATGCCAACGCTGTGGCATCCTCGTCTCATCAACCTGTCTTTCGTGA
Source organism: Skeletonema costatum (assembly GCA_018806925.1). Lineage (NCBI taxonomy): Eukaryota > Bacillariophyta > Thalassiosirophyceae > Thalassiosirales > Thalassiosiraceae > Skeletonema > Skeletonema costatum. The sequence goes on from JAHBBA010001279.1 coordinate 243,427, forward strand.
CTATGAGGCAGAAGCAGAAGAAGATTTATTTGGTCCCAATGGAATCTTGTCTCACTATTCTGCGGACACTTCCAAGGCAAGTAGCATATCTACACCAGCTGTGGCAGCAAAAACAACTGCCAATAAGACGACGCAAGAGACGTATCTGTCAGTTAGATCGAAGGCTACAACTTCACCATCTCTTGTGCCATTTAAAGAAATTGGAAAGAAAATGAAGTTCTCGGGAGAGTACTGCCGAAGAACATGTAGTGCAGCATTAAACAAGCTCACGCGTGCAGCAGAGGAAGGTAGATTAGCAGAATCTGACTTCCTGTTGGGATTCCAATCATAAAAAACGAACTAGAAAGCATCAATTATGTTTGCACTAGAATTATTTTTGAATTGACTGCACGAATAATCCTTTCGGCTTCACTTTCTCATATAGTGCTGAAGTATAGTATTGTACCACGAAGTGATTGATACAAGCGACTTCATAGCGGCAATGTTTGCTGGACATGATGATCCACAAAAGATAAAGTGAGGAAGAGTGTGGCTCCCTTTCGCTTCGTCATCAGTTCTTGCGTCAGCCATTCTGCCCACGTCACGCCGTACGCCTGCGACATTTTCGGAAACTTCCAGCAGGCAACCAAAGTCGTTCGCGTCGCGTCGACTCCGGCGCCAACTCAAATTCCAATTCTGTTCAATGTTTCGTTGGCCTTGACCAGCCTGAATCGATGGTAATAATATTTGGCACATAATATTTGCAACAGTGCCATTTGCTCTTGGCATATTCAATGATAGAAGCATTCATTACAGCGCTTTTTGCCTTACTAAAGCCACCGATCGGAGAAAAAAATACTCTCATACCACGCACAGCAACAACTTCCCGAAGTACCCATCAAGACCAAGCTAATTGCCATCATGACAAAAACAACATCTCGTCGAAACCGCTGCGCTAGCTTCTGTGCAGCGCTGATGCTATCATCAGCAACTCCTGGTGCATTTGCGTTCACTCCAACGCACGCCAGGTTTCCATCGCCTATCACCAGGACTCCATCACTTATCACATCACGATCGGCTACTGTCATCCAACGATACCGAGTCGAGAACGATATTCCTCAGCCCGATCATGAACGCAAGAGACCCAATACATCTGGAACAAGTCAGCAGCATCAGTCTAAGGATGTCTTTTCTCTTCTACCTGAGAGGATGTCCATCCAACGGCTGGCAACACCTTCTGAGTTTCAGACACAAGTATTCGATGAGAAAGACTCGCTAGTTGTAGTTAGATTTTATGCGGAAGGCATGCCCAAGCTGTAGAGCCACAAGCTCTATATTTAGAAAATGGTCAAGAGGTATAGTTCGTGGCAGTAGTACTTGATTCAGACTCTTCTGAATCAACTATACCTATAAAAGTTTTAGAGATGCCTTTGACCAGGGCTACATCATCGTTCCTTCAAGATGAGCTACAAGTTGAGAAAATACCCTATTGCCACTTGTATCATCCTGACTATGGCCTTATTGAAGAGCAGTTAGTTATGAATAGAGCAGATCTGAAGGATTTCTGCAATACAGTAGATACATGGTCAAGAGGTGGGATTGATTTTGATTTGGAAGATGATGAGGCAGATAACTGCCGAGAGTTCTGTTAGTGTTAGATGTTCTTGCATAACCGAGCGCAGTTAGACATTGTGAGGCTGGGATAGAGTAGAACTTAGAATTGTACATAAAGTTGTAAATACTTGAACTATGACAAACCAATACTTTTTTCAACCAGGTAGTTGCTTTGAATTCTCTGCAGTGCGATTTGGTTTTCAAGAGCAGCCTATCTAAGTATTTCATGCTGAAATATTTTACTACAATCTGTGAGTGAAGGACTTGTCATCATTATTTGCTCTTGCTAGAGCGAGTCAACTCATGTGAGAGCCAAGGAAAAAAGGAAGAGGTGAGGGAAAGAGGAGATTAGCGATTTTTTGATACGGGTTTCTCTCAAAAGAGAAAGGTTGCTCATGCTCAACTCCTCCACCAAATCACTCATGACTACTAACTACTTACCCTCCCGACTCCTCCATCCAACCCCCCGCCTTCACTGATACATAGAGAACAACACTAACGCATCTAAACAGAAATAATTATGGAGTATACATACTCTCAATTTGAGGGCGACGCACAAAGAGAGCCAGTAAAATCGCCTCGCAAATGGAAGGTGTTTTCAAAGAAGTTCGGCAAAAATACTGCCGACGGCACCGATCGTCGTGACGCTACTACTAATCGAGATTATGATGAGCAGTCTCGAGACTCAGCAGCTCGCGAGGAGAGGAAAGTTGTCACATCCGAAGAGAAGGAGATCTCGCTACTGAATGACAAAGGAAATGAGTTCTTTGTTAGGGGTGAATTCAACGGAGCATTAAGAATGTACAGCGAAGCGTTGAAACTTCTAAAGAACCCCGTGGTGATTACAGCAGAGTCTAGATCAGGAATGATGGATACTGCTATGAGGAGGTTCCATACTGCCCGTCTGCTTGTCAACATCGGCGCCGTGCATATTCGAAGAGAGTGTTATGAAGATGCCATGTCCAGTCTAGAGTTGTCGATTCGTTCCTCGAAGCTTATACCTGAGAAAAGTGTTCATTACTATCGATCTCTTGAAGTGTTTGAGTGACGCTCTCGAGAATCTTGGACTTGTGTACTATAAGGAGAAGGATTTAGTTATATCTTTGGCCATGTACAATGATGCATTGGATGCACGTAGGGCTTGCTTGGACTTACTGGAACAGAAGTGGAAAAGTAGGCTCATCAAGTCAAAGGATGAAGTGCGAAAGATTAATGAAGAGAAATTTGCGTGCAAGATGGAATTGGCGAGTACAGTACAACAGATTGCATTGTTGGAGGAGAGACAAGGAAATATTGGGAAAGCGATTGAGAGATGCGAGGAAGCAGTTGCCCTAAGGAAAGAGGTCTCACCAGAGGTAGATGAAAGCTCGCTTACTCTCTTGAACGCACTTGGAAGGCTCTATAGTCATCGTAGCGTAGGTTGGTACAAGGAAGCTCTCAATAACTTTGAGAAGGTGTACGAAGTCAAAAGCGAACTTCACGACGGAGAAGATTCACATCGATGTAGTGCCATCAATCAACAATATTGCTTACGTTCATGGTGAGCTAGGTAATCACAGGCAATGCTTGAACCTATCTGATCGTGCAATTGATATATGTACCACTGGACGTGGGATTAGCAAAGAAAACGGTTGCTGCATACACAAACAAGGGATATGCTTTGTATAGTATGGGGAGATAACCAAGAAGCCTTGGCAGCCTACAAACTCGCCCTTGATTTTCTCTCCAAATGCGCTGGTGACACTGATTTAATGGGCGCTACCTTGCATCAGAAGATGTCAGAAGTCTATATGGATATGGGTCATGTTGACGATGCCATCTCCTCCATTGAAAGTTTGATTGAGGCGAAATCAGAGGTTTTAGGCGGAGAAAGCAAGGAGCTTGCCTTGCCATTCAAAGAGCTTGGAGACTGCTATGAGATGACAAATGAGCTTACATTATGTATCAAATGCCACACCAGATCATTGAGAATCTACAAACATCACAATGACAAAGAAGGTGCTGCAAAGCAACATAACAAAATTGCTGGGATCCATAAGAAGAAGGGTAATAGAGAGGAATCCATTGATCACTACATGGCAGCCTTGTGGCATTCGCGAGAGGCCAAGCTGCCGTCAACTGATCCAACTGTTGCAGATACAATTAAAAATGTTGCAGCTTTTCAAAACTCTCAAAATAGAGGTATGTGGTAACTTCTTGGTGGTGAAATGTATAGAATTATTTGTACCGTCAGGGCCAAAGCCTGCAGAGCTTGTTATGTCTAGAAATTCATCTTATTTTAACCAATGGTTCAGTTAGTGGAACGTATAATGTGTCAGGGCGAAGCAAACAGTACAGAACATCAACATTTAATCAGATTGCACGTCGGTACTTTCCCTCTCTTCGATGCTGTGTTCTTCTTCTTCTTCCACTTTCATCTGTGCAATTGCTGCTTCTGCTGCAGCTGTCTCAGCCTCAGCTTTCAGTCTTGCTGCAAGCTCTTCAGCTTCTGCTTTAGCTCTTTCCTCAGCATCGACGCGAGCCTTTTCTGCTGCCAATACAGCCGCTTTCTTTTCTGCTTCTACACGAGCCTTATCCGCTTCAGCAATCGCATAGTCGAACGATCCCAGAGCAGCTTCCAACGAGATTTGCATATACGGCTCAACGCATTTATCAAACTCGGCTTTCATATTGGCAGCTGCTTCTCGCAGCTTTGTTGCCTCTCCGCGCAATCCAGGCGTAAGAGCTGCTCGTTCATTTGCTTGAAGAGCCATTTTTGCATCAGCGATAAGTTTGCTGTGTGCCAATCTAATGGAAGGGAAAGCTCCAGGAAGGAGGCATCGGACGTAACTCGTTCAGTCCAGTAAGATAGGCATTGAGAAACCGAGCCAAGGGTGGGAAGAGCCAATAGACTTCTTGGTGGGTGTGGTGTTCGTGACGATTGTACATCAACAATCATCCACGTTAATTCCATCCGAACTCTCTTTACTCGACGATGTTTCTGTCCCAAACAAAGGTCCTGCAATACCAGCATCACGACACGCTTTGAGAGTCTCACTCATTCCATTTAATCCATCGCTCCAATATCCAACAATCATTTTCGTCACCAGTGGCTCAAAAATGGGAGCTAGCAGTGATTGGAAGTCGGCACCTACTCGACCCATACTAGATGCAAAAAATGATGATGCATCAAGAGCATCACGGAGTGTGGCAGTGTCATGAACATGAGAAATCATATTGGAATTCAGTGATGCAAGAAATGTTTGGACACGTCGTGCAGTCCACATGGATAGAAGAGAAAATGAATGATCCTGATTGTTCGACGATGACGTGGATGGAGCAAAGGACCCTCTAAAGATTGCGAGGAATTGAGTTACAATCTCAAAGCACCTTGTGCGATATCGCTCTATCCCATCCAGAATTTGTTCTGCTTGGGCTGACGTCCGAGATGATGCTCCACCCTTGTCAGATGCCGCCGCTGCTGCTGCCTGTGCCGATCCTACTTTTGCAATCCCCCCCTCTAGCCATGCATCTCTAGCCTCAAGAAAATCAACCTGAAGTCTCATTTCCATAGCTGCATGAACTCCCTCCAAATCATGTTGTTCTCCACTTTTATTATTACGTCGTTCCAACTCCACTCCATTCAAACGTCGCAATGCCGTAACAACTTCCAGACATTGCGGCATGGTAACATCCCCACGCAACCGATGAATCAACATTCGTCTCAAATCTGCCTCTCGTCGACGAATTTCCGAAACTACCCCCACAACCACAGTTTGTTGTTCCACTTCCTTCTTCTCTGATGAAGAAGAAGATTCCATCAAGTGTCGTCTCTCCAAAGTATTTGCAAATCCAGCAATGCTGAGAGCATCTTCGTATAGAGAACTGCGAACACATGCATCCATTAGTGATGGGAGTTCTAGTAATTCCAATAGTGATGAATGTTGCATTAATGTCCTTCGACGTAGACGGTGCTTCTCTGCCAAATCTGCCAAGAGGGCTGAAGCTGGTTGTGTCGGTTCTTCTTGTTCCTCCCCTTCGCCATCTTCATCTTCATCATTATCGTCCCCCTCTGCATAATTCGGATCCAGCGCCCTACCAACCCTCTTAACACTAGGCTTGGTATTACAATTAATCTCTTGCAATAATTCCTTCAGGGCCGACTGGACATCGCTGCTGCGCCGTTCGGCTGCCACGAAGGTTGAGGCATATTGAGTGCAGAGGGATCGCCAGTTTTCTTCGGCGATGGATACTGCGTGCTTGGCGGCGACTCTTTCGTCTGCCTCGTGGTTGAATGTTGATATATCGGTCATGTTATTTGTTAGAGGCTGCTAATTATGCTACCTACGCAACTAACGGTGCCTTGTGAGACTGGCATTTTTGTTTTGGATTTTGCCGTGCGAGTGTCCCGTGTCTTTTTTCTGTCCTTCTTTGGTCCTAAAATTCAAAATCCTCGCCGCTCGCCGAATCATTGATTGCATTGAAGACAAAGAAGAAAACAGAAGCAGATTGCATTGAATTGTAAAGAATAAATAGACACAAGAATAACATCATAATCTCTCCATTGTAGTGGGAAGGTCTATCCGTGAACTTTGAAATTGCCCCTTTTAAGTATCGTGAAAAGAATAGAAGCCATGGCGACAATGAAACGTCGATATCCGGATGGAATTGCCCTTGAACCGGGCCAGATAATACCAGAGAACAATGAGAACAATAATGGCGGCTCATCTCCGACCGGTGCTACTACAACTTCGGAGTCGGTAGATGACTTGTTCATTACGATGGTGAGTTTTTAAAGAAATCTGACATCTATCATTGTGGCAATGTTTTTTCTTTACATCAGCAGCTCACCATACAAACATTCCCTATTGCAGTGCTTCTATGCTCGCCTTGGCTTTATCCAACCTCCATCCTGTTTGCAATGTGCCCATCGTAAATCCACAAAGAAAACCAATGAAAGAAACACTAACACCGAGCGAACATCATGCAACAACCTCGTTCCGTGGCGAAGAGACGCAAACGTACCTTTACATCCGGATGGATTGGGTGACAATTTGGTATTCGTGACGTGTGAAACTGCAAAGAGCTTGATTAGTGGTGACGTCTATCCTAGCATTCAGTGGGACAATAAGAATCGCAGAATTCTGCACGAGATGTAAAGTACAGGATATTGCTGGTATTGGGAGGAAATGATGGCTAAAGTTGGCATAATGTGATGTGTCCAACACGCACTGATGATTTGTTGTCTAAAAATGTTTTTTACAGTAAATACTTCTTCAACTGATTGTGAATAATAATTCAATACAGGCACCGAGACAAAGAGAAGAATTGCCTGTTCCCCTTTCAATTCTCTCCCTCTTGACAATGTCAGCAATGATCTCCTCATCTAAGAAGTCGAGACGAGAAAATAATTGCGTCATTCTGTCAAAAGCCACGGTTGTTGTATTGTAATAATCAATGTTCCTGAACTATGCTCTCATCCATACATCCCTTCATCCTCATCTCTACTCATCCCCATCATCACAATATTGTTGTCAAAGCTCGAATCTATACGACATTGCATTACTTCCTATTCAAAGGAATAACACAACGCCTATCTACCTCACCCTTGCTTCTTGAAATCATTCATATTCGTTGTAGCAACCGTACGTCCCATAATCTGCAATCCTCCAATAGCAGTAATATCTGCCCCGGCATTATCTTCAATGAAGAAGGTGAGACTTTTGACGCGTTGGAATTTGACATAGTACAGATCTATTGCATCAGAGACGTCTTGCAGATCGGCGGCAGTGAGTGTGATGGTTTGTGCAGGGTCAACATCCTCGATGTCCTTCATTCCGTTGGTGGTATTATTGTTGTTGATGATAATGGCATTGTGAGTCTTGATGGATAACAAAAACAGACAACATCAAGAATGATATTTGAGTGTATCTTCTTACCTCGAATCCCAAATTATTTCTGTTGATATGAATGTGCACGTTGACAGGATTCATGTCGGGGTTAGACCCCATATTCCATTCCGAGAATTTTATGCTTTTCACCTTTGGAGAGAATAGTTGGTACAATACGCAAGATATATTGTTATTAGCCAATGATTCGAAAAGATGACATCACGCTGGACAGAACATAAATATAATAATGACACCATGATCAACTCACCTTGACAAATTCCTGAAACGTCAAATGAATAATCAACTGCTCATCCGCATCACTCTGCATCCCCAGCCTCGAATCACCAATGAACAAATTCCCAAGAGGGTACGACGTGTTTTCATTTCGGGCATAGCACATTGGTTTATCGAGCATGTCGCAGAGGTTGATGAGCCCTTCGCCATCTTTGGCTGGTGCTGGTTCGGCTGCGGCGGGGCCGCCGTTGGCTGTTGGGGAGAGTTGCGCCTCCAAGACCTGGGAACATTGTAGAGATGATCTGTGATAGTTGCTGTGGCTGGAAGCTAACGAGTACAGTGAGTCTACAGTAACTGTCCGCTGCTGTGTCTGCTGGCGGCAGCGGACACTTACCGTGGACGGACACATACTGGAAACGGGTGTGCATACGGGAAAGTACTGGGACGACGGACTGACTGTGTCCGACTTCCCAGCGGACACTTACTGTGGACGGACACATACCATGGCGGACAGTTACTGTAGACTCACTGTATCACTCTAGATAAAGGTCTTCTGCTTTTGATTTGAAAGAACTGGCGATTTTTTCGATTTTGATGGAAGATGTTAGAAGGGGTATTTTGGTGGGGAGCATGGTGGGTGTTTACAATAGGGTGGGGTGAAATACACATCGAACTCTTGCATGCGCATGAGTTGTCAATGCAAAACAGTAAATCATCTGCTCTGTAGATGATACTGTAGATGATACTAATGATTAGAAGAAGATAGTATTCCACATTGTCATCCTTATCTACGTTTCGAGGTACTCGCAACTATGCTATCTACCAGTCTAAAACTAGTGTGTCCGGTTTCGGATCAGTGTGTCCGGTTGAGATATGTTGAATTTTTTGTGTGCCCTTCCCAAGCACCTCCCCAGTCGATTTGAATGGAACCAAGGCAGAGGGAGTTAGCTAAGGTGTTATAGTAGTGGTCTTAATACTCGGTTGGGGTCTCCGCATCGTTTAGGAGACCATTGAGAGCAGCGTCCGGTTGGAGGTAAAAGATGTGTTGAATTGTGCCGAAAAGCAAAAATAATTATTTTCTTCATAACATTTTTCAACGTATCTTTGCATGCCTCGATCTCGGTCAATTTCCAACCGATTAAGCCGCCTGTTGGACGTGCCTTCAAGAGAATACTCTCAGCTCCCCACAGCTTCAATAAGCGGCTTAATCGGCTGAGAATTGACCGAGATCGAGGCATGCCAAGACAACCGGACACACTGATCCGGGCTCAAAATGCGTAGAAATCAACAAATATGGCAATCTTTGAGTGCTTCGATCTCAGTCAATACTTCCCCGATCATACCAAAAATTGATTGTGCACGGAAGCCAATCACCTCAGCTCCAGCCAGCTTCAATGGGCGACTTAATCGGCCGCATATTGACCGAGATCGAAGCACGCAGAGATATGTTGAAACTAACCGGACAGATTAGTTTTAGACTGGTAGTTTGAAACCTTCATTTGATTGGTGATGAAGAGGAATGAGGTTAATTTGAAACAAGGGATGCTGGTCTGCCGGCGTAATACTCGTACCAGGGCACGAAATTAATTGATAAGCGTTGGTACTATCATACGCAGTTGAAGGTGAGTCGCTTAGAAAACCTTGGGTAGTTGCGAATTGCAGTGAACTTGGTAGAATATACTCCTCCCTTCCCACTTCAAGGTATGATGTAGCAAAGATCAGCAGCTAAAAAGAGTAAGTACAATAGAGAATATTGTAACATTGATGCAAACGCCCAGCTTGGCTTCCTTCTGCTTGCAAATGTCACACAATTGAGCAAAAGATTATTGAGCAATGGATTATGCAAAAGTACAAGGAGAGGGAGTTGAACCCCCGACCTCAGCCGTGTTAAGGCCGCGTCATAACCAACTAGACCATCCCTGCTTACATTTGCACCAGTCGTATCAAACATTATAATTGCAACTATTTTGACAAGCGTCGAGCTGCAAGCAGGCTATGTGAACAATTGATAAGCACCTCATACTTACCTGAAACGCACATTGTTTATCATTAGAAACCTCATAGATGCAAGAGCCTTGGGTGAAGCTGGCTTGTGTGGCTGGTGGAAGAAGAATACTAGCATCATCCATACTATGAGTAAGTATGGACATCCCTCTCAATCACGCCTAACTGCCTCGGTTCTTTCAAGCTTGAAATATACGAGAGAGATAAAAGAGGTGTTCCTTGCTAGCTTGCTGTCTTATGCTTGTTATTTGTCATTTTGTTGACGTCGATTAGCTCGGCATATCCCGCTCTTTATTTACTCTGTTACTCAGTCTCTTCTCCATCTCGGCCAAGTCAATCAAGCAAAATCTATCTCTACCTAACCCCTGCGAGATCGCTTAACGTGAGTCACCCAAGATGGAAGTGCGGCTCCGTTGCTGCCAAGATAATGGCCTTGATCATTATGCCTGACCTTTCCACCATGTCCACGGTAATACTCCCGCAGGTCATCGCTGCCCAATGCGCTTTCTAGTGACTCGCGGTATCTTTCCAAAGAATGTGCAGCAACACTAGTTCTTACCTTGGTGAAGCGAAGGAGTGTTTCGACAACGGTTGGGCCGACAAGGATATTACCCGTACAGCCTTCCTCGAGCAGAACTTCCAAACCAGCGTGCCTGTATATACCCGAACATAACGGACCCAACGTGGGCATCGACGTAAAGGCATCGCCTTCGGTGACAACCCGATAGGTGTGAGGAACTCGCTGTTTGTATAATGTTTTGAAAGCAACATTTCCAACCCGAGGCTGGCCGAACGTATAAACAGCAATGGGAGGTCGAAGACGAATAACTTTCTTTGGCAGATCATCCTGATGCCGGCGTGCATCGAAAAAATCCCCGTTGTCAGATTGCGCCTCTTCGTCAATATCCAGTGAAGATAGACTTTGTTTGAATGATATCTCGTGAGCAGCAACACCAGTTCCGCTGGGTTGCTCTATTACTATTTCAATGTTGCTCGCGAGGTCCAATGCCAAAATTTGCGACAGACAACCACCGAGACTGTGTCCAGTTAGGTAGATTTTGGGGAGAGTTATGGGTTCGTTGCCTGCATACCTACTGCGTTCAATGGCCTTGTCTACCTGACGCTTCATGACAGAAAGTATTGCCTCAATGAGTTGCTGTCTGACCTTCATATAGCTCTGCTGAAAGCCTTCGTGGACGCAGGGTAGAGCCTGCCTCGCCATGGGAGTTGCACGAATCACTGCCTTGGCACCATGCGATACTGCTGCTGGCAACAAAGTCGATTGTTCTTGATCACTTGGTGGTTCATAAGATGCAGATCGATTCAACAAAATGTCTTGGACGATTGTTATAGGAGTTGCTTCGTCCATGTCCCAAGCACTTTCTGCGACAGCAACTTGCTCTCCAGGACGAATGCTAAAGGCAGGAGAGTCACTCATTACTTTTTCGTGCAAAGGAACCTGAGAGAATGTCAAATCAGTCGCTATGTTTGACATGGAAGCTGTACCTCTGAAGGCAACCACGATAATGCTGTCTTCTTCTCCTTCTACTTGCTCTGAAATATTGCTGGCAACAAATGCATGTGTGTCGGACTCGTCGTCGTCAATGAAGTGATCGACTTTCAATCCCATCGGCTCTATATTCAGCTTCCCTGGTGCCCACTCGTCATACGAATATTCTGTTGGGGAATAATACGTTTGCCAGGACGCTTCGAGTAACCAACAAGCTAATTCGATGCAAAAGACAGGCATATACTTGCCTTTGTAAATAGCACCTCGCCCAAATTTGAACCTGTGCGCGTTGAAGTTTCCATCCAACTGAAACGTCCCAACAATGTTGAGCTGTTCCTTCAGAGTGTGTTGGCTCATTAAGCTGTGACTCCTGATAGGTAAGGGAAATACTCTCCAAGTGTGAGAGTTTCGAGCAAGTGCCACAACAAATCGTTTGTCTCTCCCCTGTAGCCTTCTATCTTTGATTGCAAGCATCTGCTTCGACTTTCCTGGGATTTCTGAACTTTCGTCTTCAGACTGGTCCTCTCTGTTTGATGTACGGAAATGAGACGATGGAAGAAAAATAAACGCCGCTACCAATGAACATGATGTTGCATACAATATCTTCCCTGGTCCAATATTAGAAGCTGTCCCGACGTATGGACTCTGACTGGTTGCAAGGCGAAGTATTCGAAACAGAAAATCAGCTCTTGAGTCCCACGATTCGCCTGTTCCTGTCAGAGATGTATCGTAAACAATTCCATCCTCTGATAAATCAGAGTGGCCCGTGTAATGCAGCAGCTTCATAGTTGAAATGGAGAATAGCGTGAAACTAAAGCCAACGCCAAGAAACAGTATTCCCGATAGAACTCGAAACGATAATTGTGCAGGTCGAGTTGACAAGAAGGGCTCTCGACGAAGACGTTCTGCAGTGACAAATGATGTGTAGACGATGAAGACACACCAAATTTCAATCACAATGAATTGCACGACAGAACTGATCACGTAGACTTTACTGTCATGGCTGAAACGATCTGGATTCAGATAAGCTGCCGTTGTTGGAGTCATCACTGCCATCTCTGAAACAGGAAATCTATACACGGCCGCGGTCACAGTCGAAATAACTCCAACAATCAATAATGTAACTTTTGGGAAGATGAATTCAAGAAAAGAATCTGAGCGCGTATCATGTTTGTGCCTCAAAGCCATAGAGATAGCTGCGCCGCCGCCGTGAAAATCTCCGTACTCTTTGTAATACCACTTAACTTGAGCCCATCTATCATCCCCTACTTCACTCGGTGGCTTAATATGCTTTGTTGCTTGTCGGAGTTGAGATACACGACGGTACTGGTCAAAACGGCGTCTATTTAATTCAGCAGTGCTAATGGGATTGGGTAAATGTAAGGGTTGAGCTGCACATATAACGTATGAATGGTGAGACAAACATGCAGATTCAAAACTCACTGGTATCGTAGTCCATGCACCAAAGTTAACCAAAGAAAGAGGACACCTTGAATACTAATGCCTGACAACGAGTCTGCAACGCAACGAAACCTGGTGCTGCTGTAAAGCCAGGGATGAAAGTAAGCGTAGGAGAGAAGTGGATTTTGCAGCAGAATCAGGCACAAGATGAGCAACTGGAGATAACGTCTCTCCGGGAACGTCACCCACGGATTTTTCCCACCAAAAATAGCTCTCATTTGTCTCCTTCCACATGTAATGAATTGTTTGTTTGAATCTTTGCAGTGGATTTACTGCATCGTTATGGTTTGTCCCATCCTCGAATATTGCAAGCATACTCAGGCACCAATAGCATAAGAATGCCACGGTGATAACAAATGCAATGATTCGAGTGATCTCCACAACATTTTCATACATGGAACTTTCGTGTTCGAGCTTGTAGACCGAGTTTTTGGATATCTCTGCCAACAGACCTTTGTGATTTATTGATACATCAGCGTTAGATAAAAGTTTCTGTGCATCTGATAGCGTGGCGTCCTCGATCGAATCGTATGAGAAATAATCGTCGTGTATACCATTTGTAGCGAATTCTTCGTTCATCCATGCACTACCTGTCGTTGAAGTGCGAGGTTCACGATAGGAAAGAAGAACGTCCACTCGTAAATCTCCTCCAATAAGTACAGCTGTATTGGGTAATGCAAAAAATGCGTCAACGATGTGTCTGCTAGTACAATCCCAGCGAATTGGCTCTGATGGATCAATCGATGTAATGCTCGTATCATGCCGCTTTCGTCGCAATGTGCAGAACATGTCTAGTTGTTTGGGGTTCAGAATCAACACTGGAGACCACTGCTGTTCGACGTAATCACTACTAATGCTTGCTTTTGAAATTTCATTCGTTCTTCCAAGTACAGCTTGGGATGGTGCTACTTCACCAGGTGGCCTTTGTCTTTGAAACACTATTGCAGACACTAGCACTGACCCACGTGCAACCATTGCTACTGCTTCGTTGGATAGATCATTAAACTTTGCAACACCCTGAAGAGATTGAGATGTAGCTGGAACATCCGAAATGTACCCCAGATGTAAATGCAGATCCATGAGACATCAAATGTCGATAACGTCCGTCAACTATCGACGACTTGCCCGATGGAATGGATGACGATGCAGAAGACAATCTCGTCGCATTGAATTCGGGAGACATACCATGAGCAAGTAATCCTACCCCTTCTCGCAACTCAAAAGGATAGCTACACGCACCAGACGATGCTTCCGACTCAAATCGAAATGGAACAGGAAAGTATCCCTTGGCCGACAAATCAAATGCAGATGGCATACTCCCATTGGCAACAACATTGGCACAAGTATTATTCCCACCAAGTGGTCCAACAGTTGTATTTTTCAATTGCGAATCTCCATCCAAAATCACAGCTAGAATCATAAACGCGTACGGGAAGAAGTAGCACAAACCACGACCATGCTGTACCAAGCTCTTCTAGCAATATGAGTTTCGTCCATGGATGCAGTACATCATCTGAATAATTGCCAAAATCGGTATCAATTTCTTTCAGAACGATATTACTCGATCTCCGTTGTTGTTGCAGATCTTCGTCTTGTTCGTCATGATATTTCATGGGAGTCATTGACATTAGCGCTGGAGAAGACATTGCTCGTTGGAGAGGTGTCATGTTGGCCTTTCGTTTCCGGGAGTTTGTTACAGCGCTTTTGGTGTTTGTGGGATCGTATTATTGTTATTGCTAGATTGTTGTTCGCCATTATTGTTGGGTATTGTATCGGCCATCGCGGGAGCATTCTTTGACTCTCTCCCCCTTCCATAGTAGGGTGATACCCATGACAACACTTGCTCCAGAGGGCTACAAGGTACTGGTGATGAATCAGCATCATGATGATGCAGTGGTGATGAGTTATCCCCATTATGTTGTCTTTGATTTATAATGTTACTCCTCAATGGAGTAGACGATGATATTGAATTGTATAAATTAGTATTTGATTGTGAAGAGGTTGAATAATTGTTCCATTGTGGTGTTGATTTCCGTAGCAAGCTGGTTGTTTCTTCCTCATAGGAAGAAATGGAGTAGTCGTCTATTGTGTCAATCTTTGACAGGCAGTCATGAAAACTATCGCTGTCGTCGTCATCATCATCATCTGATGCATAGTTTGGCGGCGACATGACCATCCATGAGGATAGCCAAGGCGGAAATAATGATGTGGGCGTTGGGAGCGATGGTGCACCAAATGAATAACCATTTGCATTTGATCTACTGCGTCGATCACTGCTATTGTTGGCATCGTGATGAACCCCATCGCCAGATGATCCATTCGCTTCTTCAAATGGATTTTTAGCTGGACGCTCTTCTTTGCTCCAATAATTTTTCATATCTAATGCTTTCAAAAACTTTAAATTCCGAATGCCATGAGATAAGAGAGATAACGATAGGCGGACTGCATGGACTGGAAACTTATTCTACTTATTGCCTTGACTGCAGCTACTTGACGACGAGGAGGGAAAGTAGCCGTTATGGTGGAGATCTTCTCCTTGTGATAAAACCCGTAATTACCCTGTTTGTGCCCTCATTTTCGGAGTCACAGAGAGGCACTTTCCGTCCCGCCACCGCTCGCTGGTATCTTTCTTACATCATGGCAAACATGGCATCCTTTGTTTTGCATTGAAAACTGAAAACCAAGACAATACTTCACTTCGTCTCTACCATCATCTACCATGCCGTCGTCGAAGAAGAAAAACAAGGTGAAAGCGAAGAAGAATGCAGTCGTAGTTGCAGAAAAAAATAAGGAGAAGGATGATGAGGCGTTTCTTGAGGAAGCCATCAAGCTTGCGGCCGCTGAGGAGAATGAATTGAAAGCCGCGGCGCCGGCGAGTAATAATGCTGCCCCAGCCGCAGCTTCTTTCGCTGGAAAGAAGGAAAAAGATACCGGTGGAGAGAATGAAGTG
The DNA here is from genome assembly GCA_018806925.1 of Skeletonema costatum. NCBI lineage: Eukaryota > Bacillariophyta > Thalassiosirophyceae > Thalassiosirales > Thalassiosiraceae > Skeletonema > Skeletonema costatum. The sequence continues at coordinate 259,049 of JAHBBA010001279.1, forward strand.
GAGAACAAAGTGGAGAACAAAGTGGTCTTTACTACCCCAAGTGAATTGGTAGAATTACGGGAGGCGATGGACGCCTGTGGTAAAGACATGGTGGACGCGGCGGAAGGGAATATTAGTATTTGTAAAACCATGGCCCCAGCTTCCACGGCTACTTCTTCTACTGCATTCAATACATTACTGATGCCACAGGGTGATCTTCACCTCAGATCAGAAGGGATTGACGGGATGCTTACCACGGCATCGATGGTACAACTGATGAAAAATCCTTTGTTTCGGTCATTATGTGATGCTAAAAATATTGATGTAAGTTCTGGGAACAAACAAAACCCACATCAGATGGCGCTTGAGCATCAGTTGAAGGAGCTGCAGCTCAGCAACGGGGGGGCTCGCTGGCAGCGGAAGATCAGTGTATGCATGGGTGGTGTCCATGGTTGGGAGAAGAAGAAACAGAAGGTTGTAAACAGCTTTGTGACGAAATGTTGAACGCAGCTGTAGAAGCCGCTGAAGCTGATGTAGGTGACTTCATCGACAAGTTTGCGCACGGAATGCAAACTTCACTGATGAAGCGAGTCGATGTGTGGGGTGATGTGAAGAAATTAGAACATATCAAATCTTACTTTTTGTCTACTGGGACAAAAAAGCTTGTCGAAGGAAGTGATGGGGAAGATGTTGCTGTCATTGCCTATTTTGCTCGCTTTTTTGAGCAATACATTGAAAGCTTTGAAGAGCGAAAACCCATGAGTGCAGCGAAAACCTACGAGCTACTCTTTCTGGATCACCGCACTATTGTCAGCTTCTTCAAGAACCGCATTGAGTGCAAATGCTTGGACGAAGAGTATGACAAGGTGAAAGATATGCCAAAACTGGGAATTTGCTCCAATTTCGAATGCAAGCTTCCAAAGAGGAGGGTAGAGCGAAGCAAATTGCATTGCTGCTCTAAGTGTCGCCAAAGAGACTACTGTTCTCGTGCGTGTCAAAAAGCTGATTGGAGCAGTCACAAGAAGAGATGTGGAATGTCTGAGAAACTTGTTGAGAAGGAGCTTCAAAATATCGAGAGCAAAACAAATGTTCAGAATTAGAAGGCGCAACTTTTCATGTCGTTCAGGTGTCTCTCTGAAATTGGTTCCTTGCTGATACTTCGTTTCTTCATGTTGCACTCCTTCCAAGCCCCATAGCATGAGTAATATCTTTCAACATTCTTTTATTATCCACTGGTTGGTCTCCCTTCTAAGTAGATACTCCAATGATACAATACAGTGCGATCGAGGAAGGAAATGGCTTTCGATTCCTATCGTACCCGTAAATACCCCCTTTTCTGCCCTCGGCCCTGCGCCAGCTTGCCTCTTGCCTGCACAAGCGAGCAAAACCTCAAACCATCCATGGAGTGAATATAGGCCGCTAATAACAGAGACGATATAGTAGATAAAAATTGCTCTGAGGGCGAGTAGACTTAATTGATACTGCAAAAGAAAATGTCTCTCTTTGGCGTTGTAAGGACTGCAGCAAGGAGCACGCCAGCCATCGGTCGGATTGGCCATGCAAACTTCTTCGCCATCACATCATCATCAAATAATATCGTCAACAATACCACTCCTCAGACAACAAGCATCCGTTCCAAGCATTCAGCTACGCAAGTCAAACGATTATTCAAAAACAATCCAGCTCGATTACGTATATTAAAGAAACAAGAGGGGGGTGCACCTACAGCTGACAAATCATCCTCATCCACCCCCGAGCGAGTATACCCAGAAATATTTCAACCAACCTTTCTTTCCAATGGATGGTCAGCCCCACCCCCACCCGAAGTAGAAATTCCCGAGTATCCATTCCGTATCACTAGGACGGCAGGGAAGCCAAATAATGCAGTGGGTTTTTTACCCGTCTACAGAGATGTCAGGGTGCACGGTACAAAGCGGACGACACTCATTCGGAATGTTCAGGGTGACATTCCCACGTTTCTTTCGGAATTACGCGCTGTGTTGAATTTATCCACTGGTAAGAAGGGCATTTTGACATCCGCGTCGACGGGGAAGCATGGTGGGGGAGAAGCTGGGAGGGGAGTGAATGCGCAGAATCCGATTCGTATTCGTACGGGTGGGGCGATTGAGGTGAATGGGGATAGGGCTAAGGAGATTAAGAAGTGGTTGGCAGGGCTTGGATTCTAAAGGAATGGAAGGTAGTATGTTGTACACGCTTGTTCTTTGCAATAGCTGTGCTCCATTAGGAGATGCATTATGCACAAGCATGAGCATGCATCGTTATGCAACTATTGATAACGTTTAAGTCTTTAGCTTATCAATTCCCTTGTTTTGTATTGAAATAGACCGCACTAACAATTACTATCTACTGCACAAAAGTTACTTGATTTAGTCCTTATCATCCCTCACATCCATGAAGATAATAGGCTCAGATCGTATCAATTGTTCCGCATAAGTCTCAGCAATCTCTCTTGGGTACTTGCCAATAAAAGCCTCTCCACCCTGATACGCCGACTTGAAGTAACCCGCCCCATTATCCTCCGAACATCCTCGATAATTTCCACCAATCGAGTCACAACATGCTCCTGATCATATCCCTCATCTCCAATCAAGAAGAGACGGAACATTGGTGCATCCTCAAAGTCCTCTTGTTTAAATGTATCAGGATCACTAGGCTGGTACTTCTTCTTCTGTTCTTGCTTTTGCTTTTGTTTTGTAACGGTTGTGGTGACTGTCTTTGTTTTGGGGGCGGCAATGGCGGATCCACCTCCCTTGTCGGAACAGAGAGGTGAGAGGCTGTGGGTGCGTTGAGTGTGTTGGATGTGTGCGGGTGAGAAGGCGGCGGCGGCGGTGATGCCGATTGTGCAGAGTAGTGTTTGGAGAGGAGCCATCTTGATTCTTCGTCTTGTAGTGTTGGTAGTAGTAGTGTTTGTTCTTGCTCTCTATTGCAAAGAATAATGCATCCTTCATGAGGTGATTGATTGCATTCTCCATCGATGATCGATGAATTCACGTGGAAGTGGAGTATGAGCAAAGTGTCCCCCCCCACACATATTTCACCCCCTCGAGGAAGAAAATGAAGGACAGACCAACAGATGAAAAAGAAAATGAAGCAACAAAGCAAAGACAGCACGATCGAAGCATAACCAAGAGCAAGTAAAGAGCAGACCATCACCATAACTGTGGCAGTAGCATCGAAAGGCTGCGTTATTATTAATCGGCAACTCTGTTAGAACAAATTTTATTCAAAATCATGGCTTGGAGGAACTCAATTGCATCCCTTGCGAGCAGGGTACCAGCTCAACAATTTTCGTGCACAATATCTTCGTCTGTCAGACATCAAAGCACTATGGCTGTCAACAACAACAGCAGTAACTTGTTGGAACGAACAAACAATTATTCACCACTGCTCATCAGCGCATCATCATTAGAATCACGCAGATTCATGTCAAAATATCTCACCAAAGCAGCCACAAAGCGCTTACCACTCACCAACAAAAAGGTAAAGAAGGGATATTACAAAGGCAACGGTGCCACAGTCGAGGGGAGGATAACATCCAAAGGAAAGTTTATTGCTGATCCGATGAAGAAGTTACAATTGGTTGTACCGGATCTGGAGGGGTTTAAACTTAAGCCGTATATTGCCAGCGCTGTGTCGAAATTGCCTCCGGAGCAGAGAACTGATGAGATGATGGTTGGGAACTAATTATTGACCAAGAGAGGGGGACTATAATAGATATAGAATGTGCAGTTTCAAAAAAGAGACGAACTACGTTGATGAAGATAGAGAACGTAAAAAGTATCGATGGGGATAAGTAGATGATTTCAGAAGTGGGCAAAATTACTAACGTTGGAGTGGAGAGAAGTATTGAGACACATTATCTACACATCTGGGGAGGGCACATACTTAAACAGATGATGTGAAAAATGCACACGAAACATAAGTTAAACACTACAAAATTGTCTAATTCGATAATTTCGCCACTTCATTCAATGAAAAAAATGAACTGCACTAAAGTAGTTCAATCAAAATAGAGCTGATGTAATGCACATCTAATGCACAACATTCAGCAACCAAATCGTATCTATCGATGTGATTATAAAATACGACAGCTTCTAATGGCCAAATATGTCGTAGTAACTATGATAGTAGAGAAGACCATATGTCAATACTCATGCTGAATTATAAAGAATGAGCAATGCTATTGTATGTAACGAGATGAAACCAAATTTAGGATGGCCGCCGGCAACTTCTCGCACACAATGACGTCTCGCGCTGTGAATATGACAATCAACAGCTTCTAAACACCCATTATAGTTGGCCATGATAGTATGGAAGCATCTTTAGCACGGCTCAAGCATTGATTGGTCGTATCGGCGTCGCTACAATGTCGTAGGTGACCTGATGAGGCACCTGAGTCGGCCGCAAGCTCTACTCTCTAGCACCATATCGTATCTCACGCTGTGAATATGACAATCAACAGCTTATAAACACCCATTATAGTTGGCCATGATAGTATGGAAGCATCTTTAGCACGGCTCAAGCATTGATTGGTCGTATCGGCGTCGCTACAACGTCGTAGGTGACCTGATGAGACACCTGAGTCGGCCGCAAGCTCTACTCTCTAGCACCATATCGTATCTCACGCTGTGAATATGACAATCAACAGCTTCTAAACACCCATTATAGTTGGCCATGATAGTATGGAAGCATCTTTAGCACGGCTCAAGCATTGATTGGTCGTATCGGCGTCGCCACAACGTCGCGTCGTAGGTGACCTGATGAGACACCTGAGTCGGCCGCAAGCTCTATGGTACTCTCTAGCACCATATCGTATCTCTCGCTGTGAATATGACAATCAACAGCTTCCAGCCTTCCCTCCCTGAGATGTTCCGGATGTTCCTTCGCATTCAACCAGCTAGGATCTGGAACGGGTGGAAGTGTTTAAGTATCTCGGTCGGCTCATGTCGATGGATGATACCGACACGCAGGCGATTCGGGATAATCTATCCAAAGCACGTAAGGTGTGGAAGAGGTTACACCGGCTCTTGCGTGGGGAAAACATGAATCCCAGGGTTTGCGGTATGTTCTTTAAGGCGGTTGTACAGGCAGTGCTATTGTATGGGAGTGAGACTTGGGTGTTGACTGAATCGGCGATGAGGTGTCTGGAAGGCTTCTATTATCGAGCTGCCTGCCGTATGGCTAGGGAGAATCGACCTAAGAAGAACAGCCAGACTGGAGAGTGGACGTATCCAGCGCGGGAGGATGTTTTTGAAGAGGTTGGGTTGTACACTTTGACGGAATACATTGACAGGAGGAGGAAGACTATTGGGGCTTACATTAGCACGGATCGCTCGATCTTCGATCTTTGTAAGAATGGTGAGAGACGACGCGGTACCAACTCCCGCCGATGGTGGTGGGATCAGCCGATGAATGCGGACTTGGAGAGTGAAGAGGTAGCCTCTTCTGTTGTATCTGAGGACGCGTCTGAGGTGGGATCGCAGTCGTCTATTGAGGACAGTGCATAAAAGGGTTGGCTAGTTGGATCTTACGTGTGGGGTTTAGCATAGTCATTTATTTCTATAACAGCAAGCGCCTAGGGGTTGCACGAACACTGCCCGAGAACTCGAAAGTTCATTCGTTGGGAAAGACGTGTAATGCCCGGAGGCCAAGTTACACACAATCAACAGCTTCTAAACACCTATTGTAGTTGGCCATGATAGTATGGAAGCATCTTTACCACGGCTCAAGCATTGATTGGTCGTATCGGCGTCGCTACAACGTCGTAGGTGACCTGATGAGACACCTGAGTCGGCCGCAAGCTCTACTCTCTAGCACCATATCGTATCTCACGCTGTGAATATGACAATCAACAGCTTCTAAACACCCATTGTAGTTGGCCATGATAGTATGGAAGCATCTTTACCACGGCTCAAGCATTGATTGGTCGTATCGGCGTCGCTACAACGTCGTAGGTGACCTGATGAGGCACCTGAGTCGGCCGCAAGCTCTACTCTCTAGTACCATATCGTATCTCACGCTGTGAATATGACAATCAACAGCTTCTAACACCCATTATAGTTGGCCATGATAGTATGGAAGCATCTTTACCACGGCTCAAGCATTGATTGGTCGTATCGGCGTCGCTACAACGTCGTAGGTGACCTGATGAGGCACCTGAGTCGGCCGCAAGCTCTACTCTCTAGCACCATATCGTATCTCACGCTGTGAATATGACAATCAACAGCTTCTAGACACCCATTATAGTTGGCCATGATAGTATGGAAGCATCTTTACCACGGCTCAAGCATTGATTGGTCGTATCGGCGTCGCTACAACGTCGTAGGTGACCTGATGAGGCACCTGAGTCGGCCGCCAGCTCTACTCTCTAGCACCATATCGTATCTCACGCTGTGAATATGACAATCAACAGCTTCCAGCCTTCCCTCCCTGAGATGTTCCGGATGTTCCTTCGCATTCAACCAGCTAGGATCTGGAACGGGTGGAAGTGTTTAAGTATCTCGGTCGGCTCATGTCGATGGATGATACCGACACGCAGGCGATTCGGGATAATCTATCCAAAGCACGTAAGGTGTGGAAGAGGTTACACCGGCTCTTGCGTGGGAAAACATGAATCCCAGGGTTTGCGTATGTTCTTTAAGGCGGTTGTACAGGCAGTGCTATTGTATGGGAGTGAGACTTGGGTGTTGACTGAATCGGCGATGAGGTGTCTGGAAGGCTTCTATTATCGAGCTGCCTGCCGTATGGCTAGGGAGAATCGACCTAAGAAGAACGCCAGACTGGAGAGTGGACGTATCCAGCGCGGGAGGATGTTTTTGAAGAGGTTGGGTTGTACACTTTGACGGAATACATTGACAGGAGGAGGAAGACTATTGGGGCTTACATTAGCACGGATCGCTCGATCTTCGATCTTTGTAAGAATGGTGAGAGACGACGCGGTACCAACTCCCGCCGATGGTGGTGGGATCAGCCGATGAATGCGGACTTGGAGAGTGAAGAGGTAGCCTCTTCTGTTGTATCTGAGGACGCGTCTGAGGTGGGATCGCAGTCGTCTATTGAGGACAGTGCATAAAAGGGTTGGCTAGTTGGATCTTACGTGTGGGGTTTAGCATAGTCATTTATTTCTATAACAGCAAGCGCCTAGGGGTTGCACGAACACTGCCCGAGAACTCGAAAGTTCATTCGTTGGGAAAGACGTGTAATGCCCGGAGGCCAAGTTACACACAATCAAACAGCTTCTAAACACCTATTGTAGTTGGCCATGATAGTATGGAAGCATCTTTATCACGGCTCAAGCATTGATTGGTCGTATCGGCGTCGCTACAACGTCGTAGGTGACCTGATGAGGCACCTGAGTCGGCCGCAAGCTCTACTCTCTAAGCACCATATCGTATCTCACGCTGTGAATATGACAATCAACAGCTTCTAGTGACCCATTGTAGTTGGCCATGATAGTATGGAAGCATCTTTAGCACGGCTCAAGCATTGATTGGTCGTATCGGCGTCGCTACAACGTCGTAGGTGACCTGATGAGGCACCTGAGTCGGCCGCAAGCTCTACTCTCTAGCACCATATCGTATCTCACGCTGTGAATATGACAATCAACAGCTTCTAGTGACCCATTATAGTTGGCCATGATAGTATGGAAGCATCTTTAGCACGGCTCAATGCATTGATTGGTCGTATCGGCGTCGCTCAACGTCGTATGTGATCTGAGGCACCGTCGGCCGCAGCTCTACTCTCAGCATATCGTTCTCACTGTGAATATGCAATCAACAGCTTCTGACCCTTAGTTGGACTATAGTATGGAGCTCTTACCACGTCAGCATTGATTGTCTATCGGCGTCGCTACAGCGTCGTAGGTGCCTGATGAGCACCTGCCCGAGCTCAAGTCTCTCTTGCACATATCGTATCTCACGCTGTGAATATGACAATCAACAGCTTCTAAACACCCATTATAGTTGGCCATGATAGTATGGAAGCATCTTTACCACGGCTCAAGCATTGATTGGTCGTATCGGCGTCGCTACAACGTCGTAGGTGACCTGATGAGGCACCTGAGTCGGCCGCCAGCTCTACTCTCTAGCACCATATCGTATCTCACGCTGTGAATATGACAATCAACAGCTTCTAAACACCCATTATAGTTGGCCATGATAGTATGGAAGCATCTTTACCACGGCTCAAGCATTGATTGGTCGTATCGGCGTCGCTACAACGTCGTAGGTGACCTGATGAGGCACCTGAGTCGGCCGCAAGCTCTACTCTCTAGCACCATATCGTATCTCACGCTGTGAATATGACAATCAACAGCTTCTAAACACCCATTATAGTTGGCCATGATAGTATGGAAGCATCTTTACCACGGCTCAAGCATTGATTGGTCGTATCGGCGTCGCTACAACGTCGTAGGTGACCTGATGAGGCACCTGAGTCGGCCGCAAGCTCTACTCTCTAGCACCATATCGTATCTCACGCTGTGAATATGACAATCAACAGCTTCTAAACACCCATTATAGTTGGCCATGATAGTATGGAAGCATCTTTACCACGGCTCAAGCATTGATTGGTCGTATCGGCGTCGCTACAACGTCGTAGGTGACCTGATGAGGCACCTGAGTCGGCCGCCAGCTCTACTCTCTAGCACCATATCGTATCTCACGCTGTGAATATGACAATCAACAGCTTCCAGCCTTCCCTCCCTGAGATGTTCCGGATGTTCCTTCGCATTCAACCAGCTAGGATCTGGAACGGGTGGAAGTGTTTAAGTATCTCGGTCGGCTCATGTCGATGGATGATACCGACACGCAGGCGATTCGGGATAATCTATCCAAAGCACGTAAGGTGTGGAAGAGGTTACACCGGCTCTTGCGTGGGGAAAACATGAATCCCAGGGTTTGCGGTATGTTCTTTAAGGCGGTTGTACAGGCAGTGCTATTGTATGGGAGTGAGACTTGGGTGTTGACTGAATCGGCGATGAGGTGTCTGGAAGGCTTCTATTATCGAGCTGCCTGCCGTATGGCTAGGGAGAATCGACCTAAGAAGAACAGCCAGACTGGAGAGTGGACGTATCCAGCGCGGGAGGATGTTTTTGAAGAGGTTGGGTTGTACACTTTGACGGAATACATTGACAGGAGGAGGAAGACTATTGGGGCTTACATTAGCACGGATCGCTCGATCTTCGATCTTTGTAAGAATGGTGAGAGACGACGCGGTACCAACTCCCGCCGATGGTGGTGGGATCAGCCGATGAATGCGGACTTGGAGAGTGAAGAGGTAGCCTCTTCTGTTGTATCTGAGGACGCGTCTGAGGTGGGATCGCAGTCGTCTATTGCGGACAGTGCATAAAAGGGTTGGCTAGTTGGATCTTACGTGTGGGGTTTAGCATAGTCATTTATTTCTATAACAGCAAGCGCCTAGGGGTTGCACGAACACTGCCCGAGAACTCGAAAGTTCATTCGTTGGGAAAGCCGTGTAATGCCCGGAGGCCAAGTTACACACAATCAACAGCTTCTAAACACCTATTGTAGTTGGCCATGATAGTATGGAAGCATCTTTACCACGGCTCAAGCATTGATTGGTCGTATCGGCGTCGCTACAACGTCGTAGGTGACCTGATGAGGCACCTGAGTCGGCCGCAAGCTCTACTCTCTAGCACCATATCGTATCTCACGCTGTGAATATGACAATCAACAGCTTCTAAACACCCATTATAGTTGGCCATGATAGTATGGAAGCATCTTTACCACGGCTCAAGCATTGATTGGTCGTATCGGCGTCGCTACAACGTCGTAGGTGACCTGATGAGGCACCTGAGTCGGCCGCAAGCTCTACTCTCTAGCACCATATCGTATCTCACGCTGTGAATATGACAATCAACAGCTTCTAAACACCCATTATAGTTGGCCATGATAGTATGGAAGCATCTTTACCACGGCTCAAGCATTGATTGGTCGTATCGGCGTCGCTACAACGTCGTAGGTGACCTGATGAGGCACCTGAGTCGGCCGCCAGCTCTACTCTCTAGCACCATATCGTATCTCACGCTGTGAATATGACAATCAACAGCTTCTAAACACCCATTATAGTTGGCCATGATAGTATGGAAGCATCTTTACCACGGCTCAAGCATTGATTGGTCGTATCGGCGTCGCTACAACGTCGTAGGTGACCTGATGAGGCACCTGAGTCGGCCGCCAGCTCTACTCTCTAGCACCATATCGTATCTCACGCTGTGAATATGACAATCAACAGCTTCTAAACACCCATTATAGTTGGCCATGATAGTATGGAAGCATCTTTACCACGGCTCAAGCATTGATTGGTCGTATCGGCGTCGCTACAACGTCGTAGGTGACCTGATGAGGCACCTGAGTCGGCCGCCAGCTCTACTCTCTAGCACCATATCGTATCTCACGCTGTGAATATGACAATCAACAGCTTCTAAACACCCATTATAGTTGGCCATGATAGTATGGAAGCATCTTTACCACGGCTCAAGCATTGATTGGTCGTATCGGCGTCGCTACAACGTCGTAGGTGACCTGATGAGGCACCTGAGTCGGCCGCAAGCTCTACTCTCTAGCACCATATCGTATCTCACGCTGTGAATATGACAATCAACAGCTTCTAAACACCCATTATAGTTGGCCATGATAGTATGGAAGCATCTTTACCACGGCTCAAGCATTGATTGGTCGTACGGCGTCGCTACAGCGTCGTATTGAGGACAGTGCATCAAGGTTGGCTAGTTGATCTTACGTGTGGGGCTTAGCATAGTCATTTATCTCTATAACGCAGCCTAGTTGCACACACTGCCCGAGACTCGTAAGTTCATCGTTGGGAAAGACGTGTAATGCCACGAGGCCAAGTTACACCAATCAACAGCTTCTAAACACCCATTATAGTTGGCCATGATAGTATGGAAGCATCTTTTACCACGGCTCAAGCATTGATTGGTCGTATCGGCGTCGCTACAACGTCGTAGGTGACCTGATGAGGCACCTGAGTCGGCCGCCAGCTCTACTCTCTAGCACCATATCGTATCTCACGCTGTGAAATATGACAATCAACAGCTTCTAAACACCCATTATAGTTGGCCATGATAGTATGGAAGCATCTTTACCACGGCTCAAGCAT